>VZTF01007877.1:220074-405063 GCA_013397755.1 Cnemophilus loriae
TTTTGGGAATATTCACATTATGTACCTTGTCCTATCTTATTCTTTCATATCTCCAATAGTAATTGTCCCAGTAATATTTTCATTAAGTATGGCTGACTTTCGCCACTGAGTGTCTTGAAGCAATATTTAATCCAGAGACCTCGGGCCCAAGCTGTGCAGAACACAGCCTGCCATTATCCTTACAAAGACAGTCACTCTGGTTACCAGTCATCTGCGAGTTCCCAGGGGAAAGTTAATTTCTGACACCCGTAACTGCCATAGTCGGAAGAGTGAGGTCTATCTGCTACAGTGAGGTTTAACGAGATTTTCCTGTCAGCAGCCTTTTAGAACAGGGCTCAACCTGTTTTACTGCCATTCTGTGCTTCTCAGTCTCGATTGCAGCAGTTACATTTGTTTTGACTATGACATGATAGATTTTTACCAGCTGACCATTGTGTGATAAGCTACCGCCTTCTGCCCCCTGCTTAAGCTGATAGAAAAGAAATTAGAGCTAAGCAAATGCAGTTATTGTTGTGGATAGGAGGATGGTTTTGTCGTTAAGGTGAACCTTATAAGACCTAGATTCAATAACCAAGTCACGTGCAAATCTCTTAACTCTAAGTAAGCCAAACGGTCGTCAAGGAGTGCCACGGGAGATTCAGGCTGGATATTAGGAAAAATTTCTTCACTGAAAGAGTAGTCAAGCAGGGGAACAGATTGCCCAGAGAAGTGGTTGGGTCACCATCCCTAAAAGTGTTCAAAAAATGTTTGAATATGCCACTTGGGAACATGATTTAGTGGTGAAGATGTCAATGGTATTACATTGATGGTTGGACTTGATGTTCCTAGAGGTGTTTTCAAACCTTGATGATTCTGTGATTATATGGACTCATTCCCAGAAGGAGGTCACTGGGAGGAAAGGGACTTGGAAGATCCTGATGAAATGGAGTTTCTCAGATGAAAGTGTTTCTCATCAGTGTAGGATGCTTAAAATAGAGACAAATAAACTCAGACCTGCTGGATGTGGCAAGAGCTGGATGCAACCAGCTGTGAGAGTCTCAGCTCCCTTGTTCCTTGCCTCACATTATGTTCAAATGAGTTCGGTGTTGAAGAAAGACTGTAAAAAAAAATCCCCTGGTATAGTATCATAGAATGGTTTGGGTTGAAATGGACCTTAAAGGTCACCTAGTTCCAACTGCCCTGACATGAACAGAGAAACTTTCCACTAGACCAGGTTGCTCAGAGCCCCTTCCAACCTGGCCTTGAACACCTCCAGGAATGGGGCGTTAACAGCTTTTCTGGGAAAACTGTTCCAGTACCTCACCGACCTCGCAGTAAGAATTTCTTCCTAACATTTAGTCTATTCCTATTCTCAGAGCTATATCAGCTAGAGCTGTGTGAAAAAGTAACCTACTGCCTTATGCATTTATTTTAGAAGTATAATTGGATGGAAGTACAGACAAGTGATATAAGTTTGAAACAGAAGCTTATGGCTTTGTAAAACCAAGAGTGAATACTTGATTTAAACTTGCAGTCATATTTTTATCAGAGGGAAAATGTAATTAGAAAGATACAGTATAACTCTTGTTTTAATAAACTATATTTCACATATGCTTTATAATTTGAAATGTTACACCATATTTGAGTAACTCAAGTGGGATCAACTTTCATAATTATCTAAATCAGCTCAACATGTCTAGGGATCAGAATTTACATAACTAACTGAGGGAGTTTAGATTTTATTTTTTTCTTTCGTATCCATGATCAGTACAAAGGGGCAATAGGATATTTTCAAAGTGCTTGCTAGTCTGCAACAGTTTGCTAAAAAAGGAGAAAAACATGTAGTTTAAACATAAGATACAGGTGGTATTTAAGATTAAAAATATTGCTTGTATACCCATATCTTTGGAATTTAGATTTAAGAAAACATTCAGGTTTATGTAAACCATTAACTCCAGCAGAAAGAGAAATAGTTAAGAAGTAGTTTATAGAGAAGGTTTATATTAATAATCTGTTGATTAGGAGAAGACACGTGACTTTTTTGTTAAACAGAGAACTTTACAATGCAAATTTAACATTCCTATTTAGAAATTAAACTCTCATTTGCACAGGATGGTGAAGGAAAAGTCAATATAGTCAACAAAGTATAACCAATGTAGTCCGTGTTGCATCTGAATCTCTTCCAGTGGTGAATAAGAAAAGCTGTTAACTTCAGGCAGGCACCAAAGTATTGCCTGAAGAGCCGGGTCATCAGGGTGAAGAATTGTCATCAGGGAAAAGAAATGTATCAAATCCTCTTCTATGTGAAGCTATATTAGAATAAAAATATGTAATGCAGAAATTTCAAAAATCCATTAAACTTACGCATAAATATGAAGTATTCAAGAGCAAAAACTGACATGAATTCTGTTTACTGAAAGTAGAAATAGAAATGTATATTTCTTCTTTTATATATATATATATACGTATATTACTTATCATTTTCTGGTCTAGAACAGAAATGCTTGCAATTAGGTACTTACTGAAAAAATATCTCAGGGTGATGTATTTTCATTATAAGTATTAACAGAACCCCTTTCTACCATATACTAACCTGAAAATTAATTGAAAATCCCAACATATTTTGTCTATTAACACTTACCTTTAGTTTTAAATAGAATATCAAAATAATCACACACACACACAAGATTAGTAAAAGTTTCAGGTAAATATTACATTTTCTTCTAATACTGATCATGAGATTAAATTATTTGCAGGACTACATATTATATATTCTTCTGGCCCACACACAAGGAAACACAGGCTAATGATTTTCATAAGGCAGAGGTGAAATGAAGCAAAACAGACTTAAAACACCTTTGTATGAACAATGGATTCTCTCAATGCACAAAACAAGTGAAAAACAAACAAATAAAATATATGACAAATATCTACATTTTAAAACTTATTGAAACCATATTTTAAGAAAAACCTTGGTTATTCATAACTGTTTATAAATACAGGAAAGAAAACCCTCTATAATAACTTTATGAAATGATTAAAATGAAAGTTTTTACTTTCCTCATATGCACATCAAATGCAGAGTCAAGTTAACATAAATTACTTGTATGATCTCTTCTACTATTCCAGGATTATATATACAGATGTACAAAATTTACATTAACAGAATTCTTTCTTTTTGCTAGACAGAAGTTTTCAAGCCTTAAAACAATTTCTGAGGAAATTTTATAACAGCCTGATTTTGAGTTCATATTGAAGGTTTTCTTTAAAGAGAGTGAAATAAAGATTTACTTATTCCATGTCAGCATCAAAAGAATTAAAGACTTTTTCTTTGATTGCAGCCTTTCCAATTTCTTTTCCATTTCTTATTAAGAATATTAAAGATATACTAGGTAAAGATACATCAGTTTTCATTAAAATACTTACACTTGTTTCTTTCATTGAATTAAATAATTAAAATTGATATTGTCTGGGTCTTCACTCTTCTATTGAAAACAGTACCAAAGCAATAGATGCAGTTGTATAATAAAAATATTCTCTAGTACTTGCTCTGAAATGCTGGGGAAAAAAAATTAGTACTAAATATCTACTGTGTTGAAGTAGCATCTGCAAAGAACAGATATTAACTAGCAGTTTATCCATAAATATGTAAATTTATAGTCCTAAATTACTTGATTAAAAAATATCAGCCCAAACTGTATATTAAATCATTATCACTTGCCAAAACAGAATTTAGATTGCTGAAACTTAGATTGAAAGTTTATTTCAGTCAAAGTGAAGAAATTCTCTAAATGTAAATCAACCTAATTCACTTGAATGAAACATACCTATGGAAATTAACCACCTAGACTATAAAGATAATTACTACAATGTATTAAAACATCGAAAGAAATACATATTTCTTACTGGAAATAAAAAATCATTGACTATGACAGATGTGAAACATGGATCATTTAATCAGTATTTACATGTTCAAATACTTTCAGTTTGTTTAACAGCGAATGACACACTGATAAATGTTTTAAATAGTTTGTTTTGTGTTGAGTGTAATAACTTTCTGTATATTAATATGATCTAGATACATATAGTAAATGAAATTTTGTTTTGAATTACTTCTGCAAGGTTTAATGGTGTAAATGCCACTGAAAACTGAAGTATAATCCTAATCAGCTTAATCACTAGATATAGTGAAGAGGAAACTGGATCTTCAGGTATTCTGATGAGGAAGTGTTTATCTGTTTATCTGGTTATAGAGTTCTTTCATCTTTGACTTTGACCTTCACGAGTGGAAAGACGGATTTAGGTATCACCAGTAAAAGCATGCGTACAAGTGGGTACAGTCTTTATGCCTCTGACCCTATCAGTGAAAGAGGTGCTCAATTTATCCAAAACGCATTTGGTCAAGTGGCTATTCAGGTATCCACCTGTACGTAGATGAATGTTTTCCTCTAGGATCTATTTACAACCATGATTAGATTTCCACTGAGAGTAACGAGAGGATAGATATGCAGGAACACAACTGAGACTTCCATCCAGAAACCCAAATTCAGGGTGCAGAATCTTAGCAAAACTGATTGAGAAAAAAATTATTGTACTCTCCTCAACCCCAGCCATGCAATGTTTAATCTCCCTCCTCAAAAAAACTAAACAAAAAAAACCAAAACCCAAAAAATCCCAAAAACCAAAAAACCACAAAAAGCCACAACCAAAACCAAAGCAAAACCGAAATAAAACAAAACCCACAAAACAAAACAAAAAAACAGCAAAACAAAAGAAACAAAACAAAAAACCCAAGGGAAAAAAACCCAAATCAAACCGAATCAAACCAAACCTCCCCAAACCCACCAAACATTTAATGACTCTTCGTGTGAATAAAATGCACCTGGTTCCAGTGTCAAAGTAGATAATCTGAAAATAAATGAATTGTCCTTCACTACCTTGTTCAGTCCAAGTCACAGTGTGATCATGAGTTTGCTGGATTCTCATTACCAAATGACACTTTGGAAGATCCACTTCAAACCTATTGTTAATCTAAACCAGAATGTTGAACAATTTCAACAAAATAGTAGTTGAATGGCTAACTCTCAGTTTGAAAAAAGCAATATCGCAGTCACAGTCTTACTGCCCTGATAATGGAGAGGAGGCTTAAAGAGATGAGCTTTAATATCTGGAAGGATCTGGAGATAAAGATCACTATTGAAGTAACTCAATATCACTGAATACAACACGTCATAACTACCTAGGAGCTTTATTTGCAGATTAAGTGACAACTACTGAATAAGCCTCATTTGGAAAGGGTGATTGTTTTATTAGCGAAATGATTTGTTTTCAGTGATTGCAAAATTGCTCAGATATAAATAGATAAACCTTTTATGTAATTGAAGGAATAGAGATCTGGTGTTTCCCTAGGATTTCCATAAAAGTATTCCCTTGGATTTCTTTTTTTATTTAATTTCATTTTGATTTAATTTTTTTTCACCATAGAGATCATATCCTTGTCACTATTCACAATTTCACACACTGAGCTACAAGAAGAATTGCTGTCAACAGCATTTTCTTTTAATGTGGCATATTTAAAGAGGCTGGTGTTTTAGTTCTCGTCTGAGTGAATATGAATCTCAGTTGCTTAGAGAACACACAGTCTTGTATGCAAATTGTGCATTTATTAGAAGACGGCTATAAATCTGTGTATACTGGGTCCTAATTTTTAAATGCTGTTGTTTTAACCATGATCACATTAAATAAATAAGACATAATGCAGAGCTGGCTTCAACAAAGTCATACTGTCTAATAGCTGATTATTTGTCTCACAAGCTACTTAAGAACACACAAAAAAAAAGGGAATTTGGTATTTACTGGCTTTATGTTAAAATATATTTTTCCTTATGTGGTCCTTTATAGCTTTATATTGTCCCTTATACTGCCAGAAGTAGCAAGTCACAGCAAATATCCACAAGTTTTAGTGATTGCACTGTGGGAAGAAAAATGTAAAGCTTGTCATTCATAATAGGTAACCAGGTTGCTGGAAGTAATTATTGTCTTTTAAAAAATAATTTAATCTAATGAAGTATGATACTGGAAGCCTCACAGAATTTGGAAAAGGGTCTTTTATCTTATAATGCTCTTATTCCTGTAATCCTGATGATTTTTTTCTCTCCCATAATGCTTTCCCATAGAAGACAAAATGTGACCGATTCAACTACAGGAGTAATTTGAAAGGTAGGTGTAAGAAGTAAGTTTGGCAAATTGCTTTGTTTCTATAAATGTGAAATATTGGAAACAACTCATGAATGTTGCTCAACTTTTCAAACCAATTTAAATCTTTATAAAGATACCGTTCATGATCTGTGCTTCCATCAACAAAAAACTTGCAAGCTCATAGAAAGAGTGCGTTCAAAACACAGGTAGAACTGTCTTTAGGAATGTAAATATGCATATTTACATTAGAAAATTATTTGTTATAAACAACTCAGTCTTTCTAAGTAATAAATTGTTTCAAAATCTCTTTCCATCATTAATAAGCCACATGCCAATAGCCTAATACTGATTTATTTTGTTGTATGCGATCTTTCCTCAAATTTTGTCTATATCAAAAGTGACTAAGTTAAGCAATTGATACTATGAAATATTTGTTGATATAAATTATGAAGCAGAGGAAGAGACAGGGAAATTCTACCATTCTTATCTCGGGTCTTGGAGGCTTACTTTGAGATAAGCAATACAATTTTGCTTTTCTAAAGCTAAATATTCCTGAAAATGAAACAATTTTTTTCCCAAATATCTTTGTTAAGCATTTGAAAATTGCGATACTCAAACTCTCTATCTCTTACTGAAAATTAGTTCTGACATATGGAAATACCTACTTTTTTGAGATACAGTGACAAACCAGCACAAGAAATCAGTAATAATGAACCTTGCTTCTTTAAATTACCTGCAACTACACACAGAGTTGCATTTAGAAGAGAGCATGTGAGTGTGCAAAAAGGATTCCAGGCAGGATGGTGCGAGCAGATGTTGGACAGCTGTAAATGCCTGGTACACATGATAGCCTGTGCTCCTCCTACTCATGTTTCAATACAGAAAAACAATTTTACTTTTCTCCAAACTTAGTGCCTAAATGGTAAAATGTACCCTTTGCTGTTTAATTGCTTTAATAAGGGAATAGAACATTTTTGAAGGCACAGAGGTACCATGAGACCCTGTAAACAGCAGGAATAACCTCTAAGCCAATGTTCAAATGACTACATCTCTCTTAATGCAATCTTCTCTGCTAGGGCTACCTGGACATAGACATTAAAAGACTCTTTTGGGATATACTCTTCTTGAGTTAATGTCTAAAAATAACATAATTGAATTGAGTTTGTTTTCTCCTCTGCCAAGCAAAGTTCAAGTGCACTGGCTACTTCTTACAAGACCTGCAAGCACTAAATTGTTTTCAAACTGAACACGTATAATATACAGCATCTCTGAATCACTGTTCTGCTCAAAGATGTATTTAAAAATTTAAGCAGCATATACACAAACTTAAGCAATTAATGGACTTAGTAAATCTTGTAACTATGATATGTGGTGTCTCTGAAATTCCTTTGTAGTTCCGTAACAAACCCCATTTTTGGAACAGCAGTAAAATGCAGCATGTTCATTATTCAGCCTGCAGTCCAACACACAGGTGAAGAGAGGCACTAACTCTCAGTGAGGTTAGAGTTGTTTACATGCACCTGCAGCCTTCACACAACTGACAGAGCTGGGAGCACCCAGTTTACACAGTGCTAATTACGCCTTTTGTGCAAGGAAAAGAATCGAGAGAGCAGAAGATTACTTTTCAAGGTGCCTTTACAGTACAAATCATGCCAGAATAATACGAAAAGAAACAAAAAAACCTCAAACCCAATAAGAAAAGAAAAGAAAACAATAAAAACACCCAAAACATATCAACAAAAAACCCAACCCAAACCAAAACAAAAGAACTCCAAAAATGCAACTTTAAAACATGAATAAAGTGGGCAAGTATATTTCCATGAGACTTATTTTTGATGAATGAAATACATTCTAACTCACACCAACTTGTAAAATAGACATGATATAATAATTGTTTTTAGAAAGCAATGTGGAGATTACTTGGAATAAAACATATGTTCTTTTCTTCTTGCAGGTAGGATACAAGAAAAAGAACAAAACATCCCCAACAGCCAATTTTTGAAAAGCAAAAAACCTGTAGAATGTTCTGATTTTTCTCCTATTTCCATTCTCCTAGTGATCCTCTTCCATCTCATCCCGTCCTTAAGCCAACTTATAAATTAGCAGTTATAAAGTGAGCAATTTGTGTTTAATTCAATTTAATGGAACTTAATTCGATTTAAACAAGGCAGCAGATATGCAGGGTATACGCAAAACACTTTTCATGCGTGCTCATGCCTGTCTCTAAGATAGCCAGAAGTTACTGGGGCATTTGGCACTGTGAGATTTACTGGCACAAAGTAATTCACTCCATCCCAGTTTGTGGTCACAAAGCAGTATGAAGGGATTCTTAATTACCCCTCAAAGTCTCAATCTGGAAATGTTTCAAATCTTCTGATGAGCATGTGCTCTATTTTTATAATTTCATTTTTACTTCTAAAGTGTATGTATTCTGCAAAAAAGACATAATTATACTATTTTAATAGCGTAGCTCAAGGCATCCTGGAGATTAGTTTTGAAACAGATATTGACGAAAGAATAGCTTCTTATGGGAAAGTGGTATGATTCCAGCTAACATAGCTGCTACAGCTCTTCTTCACATTATATAATTTTCTGTTTGTTTTCCATCACCTCTTGGGATACAGGATGGTATCTCATGACTTGTGAAAAAAGCCCAAACAGCTAGTGTTGAAAGAAATGGCTAATGCAAAGAACAAAGCCTTGTACTACAAAACTGTATGTATTTGAAAGAACCTTTCTAGAAAAGTGATGGAAAGCAGTTCATTATTCTTCCTTACTTTGACAAATCAGATTTGGTTGCTCTACTGTAATTTTTGGAAGTCCTGTTTCCTTCTCTACTGCTTCTCATTCCTCTGGTTGTGAAAGTCATAGTCTTCCTAAAATTTCCCTGGGACATTTCAATGAGTTGTCTTTGTGACAGTCCACTTGTTGAGTTGCAATTCTATGCAGGAGGGAAGCAGAAGGAGAGAACAAACTGCTCCTTCAGATCATTCACTCACATCTCCTGGAAGGCAGAACGCACAGGGCCACTCGGTAACAGCTTCCTTGTTTCTCTTATCTCACCACTTGCTACTGATAAAGAAGAAGCAAATATTTCCTCTGGTTATACTTTTTTGTCTCATTTTTTTAGTGAAGAACACTTTCTACTTTGGCATTATTCCACCTATATATCCCAAATTTACTTTATAAAATTGGCTTTCTTGTTTGTTTGTTTATTTACCCAGTAAACTTTTTTTCATTTAGGGAACATGGAACATAAAACTGATTTTTTTTCTTGTCTTTGTTTGTTCTCTTGGTTTGGTTTTTTGGGAGGGGGAGGGTGAGGTTTTTTGAAGAGTAGAACACAAAACTCTAGGTAAGAACATTTGATATAAAGCAAAGTAAACTGGAATGAAGCAGAATAACTTTGCTAGAAGAGACCAGAAGTGTCTAGATAAGTGATGAAATAACAGGAAGTACTCCATAAGTTCATTTAACCAGTTTAGGAATCTATCATGGTGGACAGGCTTGTCTAGATATTTTTCATCCTGTGCTGCTTAGAATTGAACCAAACACTATTAAAAGTAGAAGAGATCATAAATCTATTCATAATACAGAAAGTGATGAATTTAAGGAAAATACATTACCAGCAAAATTTAAAAATGGAGGAAAAAACAGTTTGGAAATTGGAAAATTGTTATTGCAGGCAGAATGAACCTGCAGCTACAGAAAGACACTGACTTTTTTCTACTTGTTTCTTGCTAAAGTGCTCCCAATTTAAATGTTAAGCTTTTGAGAGATGGAGAAGCTACAGCTTAGAGAGAGGAGTGGGGAATTACTGAGTTTTTCCTGGAATTAGAGTGAACAACAACAAAGAGCATCAGAAAGGGAAATTTCTCATTTAAGAAAACATTGTTTTCAGAAAAAATCTAGTTTTCTGGGTTTCTCAAAAACCTTGATGCAATCTTTAGCCCCATAATTCAAGTCCTGGTGATCAAAGGTTAATTTGATGCCACATAGCTCTTTGACCATGGCTCAGTTTTGCTGATAAAATTATAGTTATAATGTGAGGTGTGCAGGCTGAAGCCTTGCATAATAGAAAGAGACAAAACCACAAATATGTACAGTTGCTGAGAGGGTATTTAGGACCTTACAGATTCAAGAGCAAAAATACAGACGTGAAACATATTGCAGAAAAAATAAGTAGAATTTAAAGTTGGCAGTTGAGCATCATCAAGTCTCAGCACATCTCACGGGGAATTCTTTCCCAGCTGACTTCCTGGCTATCAAAGGCTCCATGGCAATCTCACTGGCAGTGGGTCAGAATATTAATCCTTAGCTTACTGTTTCATAAGCTCTATGTATTTTTGTGTGCTCTTGCCTTGGATATTTTCTGCTTGGGAAGTTTCTCTCTGCATGCCTGAACAAAAGGGACCTGGTGGGTGAGTGAGTGCTGCAGTGCATCTGCTGGTGCTCTCCTAAATATTTCACAAGGCCTAGAATATCTAACTAGCAATAAATGACAGCTTCCATAAAGCCTCTTTGACCAATACAACTTTCAGAGGATTTTTATGCCAAGTAATACAGGAAGCTACCAATTACAATTGTTTCATTTGTTCAGTTTTGAACTACAATGTCCAGATGTAAAAGTAATTGAACTCATTTTGTTACAGCCGGGTCATGTCTGAAGTGTTATTAAACGAAATAAAATTAGAGTTATCTCAGTAACTTTTAACCAGTCAGCTGTAAATGCTAATGCATGCATTCTAACTCTTAAATTTGAGTCGAAAAGTGTTTATGGGATCACTAAGGAAGCACATATGGCTGTGTGCATTCTTGGATACACATACAAGGTAGCCTTAACCTTTGGTCTCACAACAGAGAATCTCACATAGTTCACATCAGGAGCAGTTTCTGCCTTAACGCAACTGTATGTCATAATTTTAGTTTCATAAATAAAAAGAAATTTCTCATATTTAATATATGTATCTCATTTGCATGTCTGATGTAAGTCCCCCCTCGAGTCTTTCTCTCCGATGCTAGGAGAATGCTGATATTGTCTTGATCATTTTTTCAATATTGTTTCTACAGTTGTTTGAACCCTCCCAAACCTCTAGCTTCCTAACCTCTAGCCTCCCAACCATCCACTCACTTTTTATATCTACTCCTGGAGACGTCTTCAGGAGCTTAAATTTAACATTGTGAAAAAGAAACCACTGATGGTATTTATTAAAAAAAAATTCTCAGTTTACATTTTTGGGGGGTTCTTTTTGTCTTTATCGACACCATAATTTTCCCTGATAATCCATCTCTTTGGCTCCTGCTCCATGGGTTCACTCACACTCTTCAGAAGTCCTGACTGCTATGAAGACAGTAATTCTGTAGACTGAATTTTTTTATTTGGAGCAAACAATAACAGGCAAGTGAACAATTTGCAGCTACCCACATAGAATCACTGAGACTGGAAAAGACCTCCGAGATCATTAAGTCAAACTTTTGATTGAATACCACCGTACTCACTAAACCATATCATGTAATGTCATGTCTACTCATTTTTTGAACACTTCAGGCATGGTGGCTCCACCACCACCATAGCAGCCTGTTCCAAAACTTAACCACTCTTTCAGGGTAGAATTTTTTCCATATACCCAGCCTAAACCTCCTCTGACTTAACATGAGGCCACTTCCCCCTGTTCTGTCTCTGTTTGTCTGGAAGGAGGCCTGTCTCTCCACAGCCTCCTTTCAGGCAGTTGTAGAGAGCAATGAGGTCTCCCCTGAGCCTCCTTTTCTCCAGGCTGAACACCCCCAGCTCCCTCAGCTGCTCCTCATCAGACCTGTGCTCCAGACCCTTCCCCAGCTCCATTGCCCTTCCCTGGACATGCTCCAGCCTCTCAATAGCTTTCTTCTAGTGAGGTGACCAGAAATGAACGCAGTACTCTTAACTTATATCTTCCTTTTTCCTGTTAACCTTAGATATATGTTTACCCAAACATGGCTTCTACTATTTTGTTGTCTAGTATTATCTATCATAACTCTATTTCTAACGCTAGTTTACACGGCCTACTAAATATGTTTATTACAACTGATGTTCTGTTGAATGCTGTCAGCCTGAATCACTCGATCTCATCTCCTCAGTGCAAAGTGAATTTTGCATGAAACCCTGTTCTCAGGGAAGTCTCCGCTCATTATTCTTCTCATGCTTGACCCTTATGAATGATATGTAATTATAGTTACCACAAAAAGAGAATGAAATATGTACATATACAGATATATATATATATATGTATTTATGTATGTTTAAGTAGCCAACACAAATGCACATGATTACACAGGCAGTGCAATTCCTTGTTCATAGCTGCTGTAATTCTATTAATTTCTATTCTTCCAACATGTGTTGCTGTGCCCTTTGAAGCAGAAAAATATTTTCTTTTTTATTGCTACAAAACCAAATCCAGTAGAGTCTCCACTTTTCTATCAGTCTCTGGATGCTATAAAGACAATAATAAGTAAATAGAGATGCCACGTGGGGGTGGCAAGTTCAGCATTTACGTATGTAAATTTGGGAAAGGGAAGGCTTTAACCATACGAGCACTTAAATCAATTTGCAAGAAGGGAAGGTATCAAACAGCTGGTGTAGAAGTAGCTATCATAATTTTCCCAGGGGAAAAAAAAACAACAAACTGTTTCATAATGTGTATTGTGGTTTTGGAGGTGATTTGGCAATGAAGAAAATGTCATTTTCTCCAATGAACTGTGTTTTATGTGTTTGTCTGTTGTTACATCCGTTGAAAGATAATCACATTTTTATTTACTCTGACCATTTCTATTGTGGTGATTGTTAAGCATATTTATTAGCAAGCAATGCCATTTTTCCCTTTCTTAAAAAAAGCAATAACATATCAGCAATATCATATTAGAGTTAAATCTTTTGAGTTACTTTTGTAATATCAACGTTAAATGTCTGCTACACAGATGAAATCACCGCAGTGCAATTGTCTCTAATTCTATGCCTATTTATTCCGTGGGTCTGAAAGAAAGAGGAAATTTAACCACCCTTTGTGTTTAGAGTCTGTTATTCAGCTTTGCTCTGCTGTACTTGTTTTGGACAGCTGTAGGCTCTGGTTTTCTCCTGAAACTTTTTTTTTCCCCCCAAAGGATGGGTTATTTGAAGCAGCAGAATAACAAATTATGGCAATCTAAACTGATCCAATGGTCTGATCCTTATATGAAAATTTCATTCATGGATCAAAAACATCACTAAATAACTTACATATATCAGAACTGGCCAGAGAATGAAAACTGTGCTTCCTTTCACTGTTTCAAGAAAATGTTGGTTTGAAGCTTTTTATTTTGTTTTCCTTTTTGTTTTGTTTTCATCCCTGTCCCCCCTAAAAAGACCCTAAACTAACGACAAACTAACATTGCAATGTTTTCATAAAATGGAACATATTTGAAGTGTACACTTCCAGATTAATAAAAACAAACAACCAAAACAGTCTTTTCATTCCGTTCTTTCAAGAGAAGCGACACAGGGATTTTGATTTGAGCCTCAGACACTTTCTGTCTTAAACCTTGTTGAGTATCATGAGCTTTCAAACCTCGATAACTTATCCTCAGCATGTTTTGATGAAAAGGCATTTCTTCAAACATTCTCCCATTTTTGCCAGTAATCTGCTATTGCTTCTCTTCTACTGAGAAGAAAATCTCATTCTCTGAGCAATGAAAAAACCTGAGAAAGATTTCTCCATGTTTCTTTCTTGATTTTGAAAAACATAAAGAGGATTGTGACTGGATTAAGTACAGCCTCAAAAAAAATGCCCAGATTACTGTAAGGTGTCAAGTGGGCCAAACTACCCTTACAATTATCTTTCTGTCAAATACTTCAAAGTCGGTTAGCTCTATATGAATAGTGTTTGATTACTAAAAAATAGACCTGTAGTTCTTGTAAATAATAACAAAATAGGTATTTTGGAAAACCTAATTTCTTAAGGATAACAAACCGTTTCAAGTGTCATTCTACAAAAGAAGTAAACACTATTATTTTTACAACTTGAGAAGGTTAGGTTTAGCACTAAAAGATATATTATAGGATTAGCCAGGCTTTGTCTGAAACTGTGTGAGTGATAAAAGCTTTGCACAAAAGGATGGATGCATTTGTGCTCAGCAGTATAAAGGACTTAGCACTAGTAGTTTTTAAAAATAAAGAAATGCCAGTTTTTGGCAATGACAAGTGACTCAGGTATATTTTCATAACAACAGAGAGAACAGAATACACGTGGAGCAATTAGAATAAAAATCAGGAAAATAAATTATCAAAAAAAGAAAAACAAACGAAAAACCCAGACCAACTCATCTCAACAAAACGCCTTCCCTCCCCCAAAAAATGAAAAAAAAAGAAATTCTTATTCACGTAATCAGCATGGAACATTTCAGGAATTCAGCCAGTACACAAACATGTTTTAGTAGTGAATACAGAAGCAAGAATAATTTCTTCCANAAAGAAATGCCAGTTTTTGGCAATGACAAGTGACTCAGGTATATTTTCATAACAACAGAGAGAACAGAGAGAATACGTGTGGAGCAATTAGAATAAAAATCAGGAAAAAAAATTATCAAAAAAAGAAAAACAAACAAAAAACCCAGACCAACTCATCTCAACAAAACGCCTTTCCTCCCCCAAAAAATGAAAAAAAAAGAAATTCTTATTCACGTAATCAGCATGGAACATTTCAGGAATTCAGCCAGTACACAAACATGTTTTAGTAGTGAATACAGAAGCAAGAATAATTTCTTCCAACGATAACAACAACTCCTCTATTCTTGTTGGTTTGTTTTTGTGGTTTTTTGTTGTTGTTGTTTTTTGGTTGTTTTTTTTTTTTTCTGGGAAATAGTGTTGCTTCATTATATGAAAGATGGTTAGTCTGCTACAGTGAGCCTAGGGAGTTATTTCAAAGTACTGTATTATTCAAATATACAGATTTTTGATAAAGGGAAAAAAAACATGTGACCAGCATTTGCCACTGTGTTACTGGGAGATGATCACAGCTAAAACTTCCATGTATTCATATAAAAGACACGGTTGTTCTTCCCTTGAAGTTAGACTGGTCCATTAAGAAATTGCACGCCTGTTTTACTTCTGATCTGGCAATGAGGAAAATTAGTGTCAACCTAAAAATTAGTGTCAACTGTGTCTGGAGAACCAGTTAGTGCTAATGGCATGACATTCATGTTATCAGAATTACAGGGAGTTTCACTGCTGCCGTTTCTAGCCTTCTCTAGATAGATATGGTTAGTGGAATTGCTCTATGTGTGCTGCTGGAAAACATCTGATTTGCTCGCATCCCAAGGAAATCTGGACAGTGCATTCTGAGACTACTCTCTGATGTGTACAAAAATGAGTGTAAAAACCAAGTGATTTGCTTCAAATAGCACATTTGTTACAAGACAAAATACTAACGTAGATGAACCGCTGTCATTTAGAGCATTTCTAGCTCTTATTAAAAGCATCCAGTTTTCAGAAATGTTGTCTAAATTGGTAGAAATAGCTTTTAAAAACGTCACCCATAAAATAAAACAATTTGTTGTAGCCATAGTTACATGGCAGATGCAACAAATATGCCATTCTCAGTCTTCTTCCAGGGTAGAATCAACTTTTAAGGGAAGAAAATCTGTAATTAGCCCCAACTGTATCATGTAATAGCACATCTTATGGTCTCACTGCCATCTCCAGCCATTTTGGAATTCATGCTCTAATTAAACAAGGACCACTACAGAAATAAAATTATAAAGTTTTGTTTAGTCTTTACTTAGGTAACTCTAAAAGGCAAAAGATCAGAGAAAGCACTTGTTCTTTCATGCTGCTTCCACTGCTAGGTTTAGTTTTCTTTATCTTTTTCTTCTTTCAAATGCAATAATATTTTCAATAATTTTTATGGGAATTTGCAAGATATATTTTTATCACTGAGATAGAAAACGTGGGATTTTTATCCCTTAAGGAAAGAAAGAGACTGATAAGAATCAGGTTATGACCTTATTATTTAGTTCAAAGCAGGCAGAAATCAGAGCTTGCACAATTCTCCGTCAGTGTGCTAGCTTAAGTATCTCAGTGTAAAGTCCACATATGAAAATGTCAGAAAGCAAAATGTACTATGGGAAAAAAGAACAAATAAATCTGTTTAGCTCCCACCACCAATGTGTAGCATAAAGAGGCTAATTCTGTGTGAACACTCTTACTTGACATCTAGTTATACCACGCTGGATCAATAGCTCATACAAAGTTGCTCCATTGCAATTAAAATGTGTTGAATTACTGCAGATAAGATTCTGTTCCAAGTGACTAAGAGTTAAATTTCTGCGTCAGCTCTGGGACAGAGCACAACATGTTATTAACCCCTTAGGTAACTACAGAGTGTAAGAAAACTTGCCCAGAGAGGACATGCAGAGTAACAGTCTTCCTTGTCATCCCTAGAATACAAGATTAGGGCCAGACTCAGCAGGAAAAAGATTAGTTAGTGATCTTAAGCCCTGAATGAAATGTCTACTCACAGGTTTATGTCAAATTCTAGCCAGATCATTTCAGTTCCAAGGTATCTTCTGTTCAACAGGGACATCAATAAAAACATGGCCTTTTTTTTCATCGATTCAGTGGTTTGACATGATACTATTGAATCAAAAACAAACCTCCTGGTTCTTCAGCTGCTGCTTTGCTACTGTCACTGACAGTCCTTGGATTTATTTCTATGGACTAATAAGGATGAAGCATAACAACAGGAGATAAATTATTGAAAGAATAGTATTTTTAAATAAATGCTAGCACTCTGCAATACAAGAAATGTGCTTTTCATATGAATAATGCAATACCATTTGTATGTACTGTTACGGATGCAGTATAATTATCAGGTAGTCTCTGTGAGAAATATGTTTCACATCATTCTCTATGACTACTAGGGGAAAAATTCTTCAGAAAAGAAAACCACACTGCCATCTTGAGCATTCATTCTCTGTATTTTGCATGCTCCTTCTTGTTTGGGGGAAAGGTGCAGGGAGCTTGTTGATATTTGAAAACAGAAATGTCTCTCCTTTAAACTGTGTTGTCTTTTCAAAAGAGAAGCTGCTGACACAAGCATGTCTGGTTGACACGTCTTATAGGTTATCTTTACTGGAATAGGATTTCTGGTGAAACCTGGATGGGAATTCCAGAGACCAATAGCTTCAAATGGTCCAATCATTCCCTTATGAGAGCTAAATTCAAGTTCTTGTTCTTTCTAATTCACACGATTGATTCATCTTCACTAACTGTGCTGTCTCCTTCCTACTGTTCTTGTCTGACTTTACGTTGCCCCAGCTTCATGATGTTTGAAGTGAACCTGGTGCAGGTGTATCAGTAGACATCCTTAGACATTCCAGCATCTTTCTTGACCCGATAATTGAAAACCCTCGAGCATGGATAGTCTCTTTGGCAACCCGCTTCTCTCAGAAACCTCAGTTTGTAACAAAAGCATTTCAAACATTCATGCTGTTTGGAGACCACCTACCACTTACTGGCACAAACAGTCCTCATAAAACCCCAGCTGCTGAAAGGTGTAGACATTTAAAAGCAGAGGCTTTCCCTCATCCGAACCCTGCTGCTGATCCAGACAGCTTTTTCTCCCCGTCCCAAAAGCAAATTCTTTTCAGGCTGTGGCTATAATCCCAACCTAGTCTTCCTCTCATCAAATTAGAAATAGAAGTGTTGTACTTTGTGTTGGTTTCTTATCATGAGAACACGTCAGAGGAGAATATAGAACAATCATTGGCACAAGTCAGTGTTCCACCAAAATTTGAAGTTATAAGCTGTCACTCACATATAACAGAATACAGACTATATCAAACTTATCATTCAGGTACTCTGAGGAACCTTTTCAATCACACTCAGTGCAAGACATTTGACTTTTAATATGCTACATGCTTTGTATACTCAACAATTCCTGTTCACCCAGAATTTTGTTGAAAGGAATGGGAAGGAGGTGTGTGCAGAATGAGCAGTAGATACATTTGAAAGACTCTAATATAGCAACAAACTGAACATGTCTTCAAGTTTTCTATGCAGAATGATTGAAGATCCATTAAACAAGTGATCAACCTCCTACCCTCCAAATACCAGGAAGGAATACACTGAATGAATCACACTACTATTTAGCACAATGAGGTAATATGTTAAAATATGTTTTGAAAAGTTTTATTTTAAAAATTAGATTTCAGTATGAAAAAAACAAACCATAAATTATAGCGTTTAGAAACCAAACCTGGGTCTACATTTGCAAATAATAGGTTTTTGCACTATTTGCTAAGACTTCCTAAGTTTGCATGTTAGGTCATGAAAGTGAAAAATCCTAATTAAAGTGTTGAGCTGAGGGTCGGTCATGTACTTGTAGGGAGGTGTCACTAAATATGTAAAATAAAATTGATTTAAACAGCCTTAAAGTTGGCCTGTTAGAAGGGCAAATTTACTGAATAGAAGAAACTGTCAGCTGAAAAATAGTGACAGAGGAGTTGCCTCACAGCCTGGAATCTGTGAGCCCAGGACTAGGCCTGAGAGCCAGAACCTTGAAAAGTACAGCTGGCCTCTCTGAAGTATAGCTGGGTTACCTAGAAACCAGAGATATCCTCAGATACCACTAAAAAGTGCAAAATCAAGGAATTCTAATGACAATTTGTTTTCTGAAAAGGTGGAAATAATCTGGGTCTGAAAGAATAGAAAACAACCTCATGACAGGTGTAAAGTCAAATTTCACAGCATATATTGACTGTTCAAACTGGTGATGTCCTATGTCATGTTGCATCCCAGTGACTGGAAAAGGACTAAATTTTTATCCAAAGTTGAGCGTCTCTCTCTCGGAACTTCCCATGCTGCACATACTTTTCCTTTCCTACATAGGCTGAACACATGAACTTTTTATGAGATCTTGGACTCTCACTAGACATGACTCCAGAGCCTGTGGCACAGAGCAGCTCTGAAGGGAGACTGCCTGCTGAATTACTGGTCCCACTTTGGGTGCATTTTAGCGGTCAGTTTGGTTTGTCCTCCCGTCTGTGGGATGGTTTTACTCTCCCCTCAGGGGTGGTTTGGCTCCTTCTGAATTCTGCCTGGTTCACACAGCACCAGTACTCTGCATCCATACAAGTAAATTTCCATGAGAATATGTGCTGTTATATTGGTGATAAATTGCTTCACGAATGATGTCTGTAATAACCTGTTATTCTTCTGGGTCTTGCTGTCGTAATAAAGTCTATACCTCCTTGGTTTTACTGTTATTCTTTGCGGGATAATATTGATTGACAGTATATAACTGATAGCCATATTAATTTGTAATAGCTTGATATAGATCAATATAATCACAGAAGTACAAGTTAGTGGTGATTTTGCGGTAGCCCACTTGCTAAAGTGCAAGACAGACACATACATGCTATCTTATAATTTTCCTGTGGTTGGTATTAAAATTGGAGGAACAAGAGATCACAAACACGGAATCCAGGAGTTCTGAGGTTTTACTACAAATCTAAAATTTGAGTAAACTTAATTAAAAGAAGGAGGTCTTTGAACTACTCAGTAAACTAGACAAATTTTAGGGAAACAGATGAAGTGTAAGTTGGCTACAGTGACAATAATACTATCATTTTATCTTTTTTTCCATGTTAAAAAAATAAAAAGGATAATGTTTTCACAGTACAGAGAGGATTTTAATGCTTCTTAATATCCCAAATTAAATCTCAATACGGAACAAAGGAGAAATTTTCTTGACATGAAGACATGGAACAAAACTAGAAAAAGGAAGTCCTGTAATTATTTAGAAACTTAAACTGTTAGTTTTTATGTGCAAGTAGACTATGTACACAAGTCATTACTTGGTCAAGAGATTATCACAGAGTGGTGGCTGACCTACCACTCCTGGGAATCACTGGTATGTTTCTGCTTGCATAATGGATTTTAGAGCTCCCTATGTGACAACATGAACTCTTGTGGAAATAACTTGTGAAATATTAGCCTTCTGGAAATAACATTTAAAAAATGCTATTATTCATACGAGTCAGCTGTAACAGTATTATAGTACTTGGTGCCATTTTGATCTCTCAGAAGCTACGTCTTGGAAGGACCAAACCAAAATGAAAACAGATTTTTCTTCTTTCCTGTTTTTTACACATATGATGAATTAACAGTCTTGGAATGACTAAAGGCATAAGTAAGTGTCCTGCCTTCTGGCTTCAGCCAGATTTATATGGTAGCCCTAGGCCAGAAAAATGGAACTTTCACGCACTGGCTCAAACTTAATCACTTTAAGTGAACCATCCTACCATGAGTAAGTTAATTGATTCTTAACCAAATTTTAAAATTAGTTTAATATTGAAATTGGTAAAGATGTTGTAGTATTAATAAGAGTTTATCTCAGTTGTTTTGACTTTGCAAGCAGAGTTTATAAGGACAAATGAGAATAACTCCAGCAGTGACTGTAACCCATCAGGCAATACACTAATATCTTGTGTGATTATAAAATATTTATTGTGATGCGAAAAGAGAGAAAGTGACAGAGAGGGAGCATGACATTTGTTTTCAAAATATGCAAATCTGTTTTATAATGTCATTCTGAAATAGAAAGAGGAAATAAACCACAACTAACCTATTATGTGATCCATATTAAGAGAAAAACAGTTTCAAATTTACTGAGCAATTGTTCTATGACAGAACCAAAACTGTTCTAAATGACCATGAAATTCTAAACCTTTCAGCCTGAATTCTTTCGTAATCAAAGCTTGTGTTTGTTATTTTGTTCCTCTGCTCTTGATTTTTAATTGATGTGCTTTATCCCATAAAAGTGATCACTAGAAAAGAATGCTACAGCTTTCACTAGTGAGGTCAGTAGAGATATTTTAATTGATTCAGTCACCCAGAAGGAAATGTAGAGATGTGCTAGTTTTCATAAAGCAAAACAGAGATTAAATGCTGGGAAAGTAATAAAGCATAATAAATTGGTATAAGATTGGAATTGTTTTTCTCTTTTTTTAGTAAAATGAATGTGTTTTATTATTTTTGAGTTTTTTGTTTTGTTTTTCTTTATTCCAAAGCAAATAAATTAAGCACTATTAAATGATTCTACCAATCATTTCAAAGAAAATGTGTACAAGTGACCTGAGGCAAGGAATAAAAGGAAATGCTTCAACCTTATCTGAAGCAAAATGACAGAAGTCAAGAAAAAGGTGATTTTGATTTGTCAGATATTAAACCTTCAAATGCAAATTCTGCATTTCATCTTTCTTCTCTAACTTTCTCTTTTTCTTGTTATCTGAGGAAGAAACCTATCTTCTACATCTAATGGTTTGTCTTCACCTGACAATATATGGCAGCACTAAAATCAACATAAATTGTCAAAGATGCAGTGTTAAAATGTTGAAAGCAATCAAACAAACATACAAACAAATGTCTTTCAATAAGGTGTGTCACTGGTTAAGTGTGTAAGGCTTTCACTTCCGGAAAGCACCACTTGAAATTGCTGCTGAGAGTAACCGTCATTTTTACTGAGGTCAGCATTCAGAATTAAAAACAGTAACAAAATAAAGTCTCCATTTAGATTAACCTGGAAATCAATTTAACTATTACCAGAACTTCTTCTGTGACTCTGTGCAAAAGAGAAAGGAGAATTAGTCTAAACTGTCCTTCTAGACCTGGTTGGGATTTTTTTTTATTGGACTAATTTCAAACCTTTTTAATTTGAATTTTTTTTAGGATGTATGTCAAGAATCTCAAGTCAGAAAGTCTTTGCTTTTCCAGCATTTATTTTCAAGAAAAATAGTTACCAATCATTTTTAATAAACAATTATTTTGTTCAAAATACATTGAAAAAAAAGAGATTTTTTTTAATGGAAAATTTTCTTGGTTTTCAAGATTTTCTGTGGAAGTCTTAATTGATATATCTGCTAATAAATGTAAGAGACCCAGATACTATGGTAGGTAGTGCCAGAGAGATTCCTGTAGAGATAGGAAACAATATGGAAAAAAATGTTCATATCTATTTGTATACAGAAACATAAAACTTTCTACATTAAAAACTGTTCCAGTGACCACATCACAGGCAGGAATTGATGAAGGTAAGAGTTTATTATTTCATTATTTGGTAATTCTGTAACTATAACACTATGAGTGTTTCCATATATATAAGGACAATACAGTCTATTATTTTGTAGGGGACAGGTGTCCTCACAGGAGGCCCAAGTTTATCACAGAATGAGAAAAATCTTTAGCATACAGAAATTTTCAGAGGAATATTCAGATTTCCCTTTTCCATCTCCAATAAACAGAATTACTTGATTTTATGTGCAAGGCATTCGGACCTGTCTTGTTATTTGAATATGTAACTACAATTTCAGTGAATATACAGCTTTTCCTTTTTTGCCATTTAATAACTTCTAGACAGAGCCATAGGATTTCGTGAGGATTTAGTGAAGACTTACTGTTCTTCAGTGGTAACAAAAGAGAGGTTTAGAAAACATTTCCATAATTTCATGTACATGGTATCCTATGTCACCAGAAGCCTCAGTCATACAAGAGCTTTCGGGGAGAGACATTTTGGCACTTGACTCTACATGTCTGCATCTTCCAGCTCCTGAAGGCATGCCCAAACAGTGCTCCAAAGCTCATCACAACATCAAGTACTGGCACGCGCTGCAGTTCTATTACAGTCTGAAATAGGAAGGATGTTGGAGCGGGGAGAAAAACAGGTTTTCTCTATCCAAGATTTAAAGCCATAGGGGTATATTCTACATGAAAACAACTGCAGAAATGTGGCATAAGATAACAGTACCTGACTATTTCTAAGGGGACAATCAACAACAACAGCTAATTGTTTAACATAAGCACTACAAAACCGAAACAGTCTGCTGTGCTCTCTTCTGTTTTATCTCAAATAGGAGACCACAGAATGTAATTATTCTAAGCTAATGGGTTTGTTTGAATGCTACTGGCTCTACTGACATTTTAAACTATATGAAACTTAAATAAAACCCTAACACCAATTAACACATATTCTTGTCATTATAACCAGGGAAAGAGCGAGCTAATACTGCTATGGCTCTTATGTCAGATGATGTGCCTGACTCATAAGGTATAAAGGCTCCAAGGGAGTAAATGAATATTGTATGGGTAGCCTAAGTTTCAAGTTGTTGGATAAAACTGAATTCAGAGGTTTCAGTCACTGCCATTTCTCTCAGCTCTACATGACCATTACGTGTTAATTTGGCACCTCTTGTTTTCCTTAAATGTATGGATTTAATATTATTTCAAATTAGCACATCTTCTGAAATACTTGTCTGTGCCATTAATTTTTTTTCATGGAATCTGTCATTAACAGGGAATTCTGATTAGTTTCCTTACTTGTGGAAATTTCCTATTCTTCCCACTAATGGAGACTCTGTCTTTGTTGATGCCTTTTATTAAAACAGACTTCTGCTAATAATATTGTCTCACCCCATTGCTTCCAAAAAGCCTGCTGTCCTCTGTCATGCACTAGAACTTCTGTTTAATTTCTCAACTTTTCTTGCTGTGATTTACAGAGAGGTTTGTCCATATCACCTCTTGCTCATCTCATATGAAGATGAAAAGGCCGACTTAACAGTTTACTGTGTCACCCAGGCCTTAGTATAACAAAAAGTAAAATAAGAGATGTGCACAAACGTGTAGAACTGAACCTATACAGACTGACTCCAATTCCATTTCTGGTAGGCATGGTGGACTCCACTTCATATTCTTTTTCCTAAAAACTTTTGATTGAGGAAACTTCATTCATTTCAAAGGTTTTTGAATATGTAAACAAACAAACAAACAAAAAGCCAAAGTGTGACTTCTTCCCAGAAAATGTGAATGCTATGAGGTTGACACAAACAAAGTAGATCAAATGAAATTGATTTCTGCTAAACAGAAGGTCTCATATATGATTCTTTAAAATTTTAAAATATAAAAATATTCATTAAATCTTTTGGAGAAAGGCAAGATACTACAGCAAGATGTTTGCATCATTAGCAGGAAATTTCTGAAAAGGAAATAGAGCAAGAGGAAACAGTAAACCTAGGGTGATGAATAATAAAGCAAAGGTAAGTGGATAAGTACCTGGGAGCACTGAGACATTTGGGATATGTCAGACGATGGATGGTTTTAAGAACTACCTCAGTTTGGAAAGTGCTGAAGGACAGAAAGAAAAGCATGTGGGACTGAAAGGGCATACGTGATTGTGGCTATTTCATCCTAGCCACTTCCTTGGCAAGTCACTCGCAGAAATATGGAACAACAGATTTTTGGGCTAAGAATTGATGAAGCATCCTATGTCTTCAAAAAGTATTCAATTCCTTTGACTATGTAACAAAATATTAAAACCTTGAGCTTTGCCATTAAAGAAAAAAGAAAAAAAAAAAAGACAGGAAAGATAGACACTCAAAAATTTTGCCTTAGTACTGGTATTAGTTGTTTTTTCATCAGTACTGGTTTAGCCTTTCAGTATGCAGTTTTCCACAAAGATGGAGAACTCTGCAGGTAGAAGAAGCTACCTGGCTTTTACTTTACCTTTTTCTGTCCTTAAAACTGATGATTGACAGAATGACATCTTAAATGAGAATTATCCTTTGCAAATTACTTCTATTCACTTTGCCTTCTTTAGAAAAATATTTAAGACAGTTTTAGAGAAAAAAAAACTGGGACTGAGGGCACTGATCTCCAAATCCAAGCTAATGCTGCATCTCATTTGAAAAAACGTCCTATGAACATACTCACAGAATCACAGAACAGCTGAGTTTGAAAGGTATTCCTGGAGGTCATGTTGTCCAACCACCCAGCTCAGTCAAGGCTACCTAACAGCAGGTTGCCACAGTCATGTCCAAATGCCTTTTGAATATATCGAAACATACCCAAAATCTTTGGGTACGTTCAACCTTCACAGATCTCCTGGGCAACCTATGCCAGTGCTCAATCACACTCACAGTCAAAAAGTGTTTCCTGATGTTCAGGCGGAACCTCCTGTGTTTCAGTTTACTTCAGCTTATTTATTTTAGTTATATTCAGTTTATTTATTTCAGTTACAGTCTATTTCCTCTCATTCTGTCACTGGGCAGCACTGAACCTGTCTCCATTATCTTAAAAATAGTGGTTGGTTCAGTCACAAGATCTCAGTAACATTTGTATTCAATATTTCCAGTCTAATGGTTGGATAATATTGCCTTATTAGGAATTCAGATTGTGTGTCAAAGTCATGGGAAAAAATAAGCAAAAGACCTTAAACTGAGTCAAATTAAAAGCTTTCAAGGCCTTAACTCTAAAAATAAGTTACAGTATTATACAAAGACTATCATTTTAGTTGCTTAAATGGAAAAATATATAATCACAAACAAGAACAAAAAAGTCTCCTTTTCCATTATTTATCAAATAATTAACCGCGAATGAATAAATAGTGTATTAAGCATTAGTGTATACTAATATTTTATATTAAACTATCGTCCTTATAAAACTGAAATTGATGATACTATTTAATTTATTAATACTGTTTTGAGTATTCTAGGAAAATTACATTGAAATAGCTCTATGAGTTCGAATGTTAGAAAATTGTTACAATTACTGTTTTTATACAAATACTTGTGGATTGTCTATACAGCTTTTGTTGAGTTAATTCCATACTAATGGCACAGATATAAAGTGAAAATGGATGCTGCTAGCCTAAATGGCATTCCTGCCAAGAAATTAATTGGAGTAGCTACAATTAACATATATGAAATTATGAAGCTCTGCTATATGGGAAAATAAATACTTTTGTACAAAAAGATGCAGGAAGGCAAAAGCGTGATACTTAAAACAGATTTATAAAATTTCTATTGACTCAAATTAGTCAGCATGGTGGAAAATATATATTAACTTCAACACAGGAAGAGTAAAATTAAACCTTTTTATAAGAACAGCAAATCTGGTTAAATGAGTCAAGGGAAGATATTAAAAAATACATCATCTCTTAAGCCACAGGATCTTCCATTGTGGAGCATTTAAATAAAAGGTTGGTAAGTACATCCTATTTCCAGCACATTTGAATATTTTTACCATATCATGCTATTATTTTTGAGATCCTTTCACAGAAACTCATTTTAATTCTGCTGATACATATATTGTCTGTTATAACCATTGCATAAGAAAATATATTAAATCTCATGTTAACTACGTACATACGGAAATAAACGTACTAAACCTAACATGATGAAGAAAGAAAATATTCCCAGACTTTATCACACCTGAAAACAAATCAGCAACCAATACCCATAAAAAGTATGCAAATACATAAAATCAAGTTCTAAATAAATGATGAATGCTGTATTGCAATTAACTGCCAGAATATGGGAAACACCTCTATAAAAACAATGCATTTTTTTCAAAAATAATATATGTATGGCATCTGGTAGTACAAAGGGCTGAAGAAATATATAGAACAGGCTGTTCAGATATTGTGGCAGTGTGGGCAAGTGGAATTTCTTATTCAAAGCTTGTGAAACTGTCAGCTTTTAGCAAATTTCACTGCCTAATATCATAGACTATGACATTAAGAAATCTCGTGATCTTGTCTGTGTGCTCCCCAAAACTGCTTCCTCATGCTGGAGCACTCAGTGATGTCCACAAGAGGCTTTCCCACTGCCTTAGCTGAGCTCTAAGACTCACTTGGCAGAATTCTTACTTTATTTACTCCTTTAGCTTTGACCTTCAAAATGGGCCCTGTATGACAGTGTCTTCGAAATACCTTGCAAGGCTAAGGAAATAGGAAGATGGAAAAAGGGAGCTCTGGAGAAGAAAGTAAATCTTACAAATAGTACCTCCTAACTCATTTTTTGCCTTGCTCATCATGCTCTTCTTCTACCAATTGTGATTAGTACTGCCATAATAAAAAGCAGCACTTCTCTGTTCTTTAACGTTTTTAGTAGGTTCTTTGCCAAGTTGCTGGATGCTGCTGGCACTCAGCTTAGACTGACACGCCTTCACAGCTCAGGTCATGCATCAAAGCTTCTACTTGTTTTTGATCAAGGTGAGATGAGCAACAGCCTATGACTAATTTCAGGGTATTGAAAGACAGATGAAGTCAGGTGTGAGAGGTAGAACTGGCTCAGGGAGGGCAATATGCTTCTTTCTGTTTCCTTATTGTAGCCTTGGAAAGTGCAGTCAGTGGCTGCTGAAAGCCAGATTCATTAGACATTTACAGGTTTGTGAAACAATGGTTTAAGCCTCAGTAAATCCACTTTAAAACCTTCAAAACGTTATATACAGGAACAGGCCTGCAATTTTTTAATTTAAAATGGCTTTATAGGCTGCACTCTATTTGGCTTCAGTATTTTGTCAGCCAGTAATGGGCATTTGTTCTTGCAAGTGCTGGCTAAAATGTCTTTTGGATTGACAGCGGTTTCAAAGATGCAGTGTTTATGTTTGAGGTCAATATTCTACAAAACTGCTTCAAAATCTGAGATCAGAAGGTATCTAATTACTTGCAGTATTGGTGATATTGCTTTGTTCTATCACCCTGCTGTACTCAGCCTTATTATCCCCACAAGTAGATCTCGTGCATCCTCAGTTGCTGAAATAGAATTAATAATTGGACATATAAGAGTCAGCTGCAGATTCTCAGTGTTAGGAACTGCCAGATCTGGTAGCCTGGCTGAGGTGAGGTTGCTGAGGATCCATAACCCCACATGTGACTGTGGTTACTATTTATGCCTGGGTGTGTACAGGGATCGGAGTTTTATCACATAATCTAACACCTAGATACCTGTTTTCTTATCAACATAAATGTACATAATGCACAGAATCACCACATGAAGCTGTGCAGGAAGGGGTCCCTGAGCAGTCCCAAAATAAAGTTGCTGGCAGTGTTACTGCGACTTCTATGAAGCGACTGCTCTGACACCATCCACATACACACCATGAAGTCCATCCCACTTGTATTTTTCACACTTACGTCTTCATTTCATTCCACAGCACAGCTCTCCATGAACCTCTGCCCACCAGGCCTCTTTCTGCTTCAAAACACATTTCTTCATCTCTCGATGCTTTCTTGCAGATAGAGGGATTTCTCTCCATCATATTGATGGAAACCTCCCCACCAAAGTGTCTGGGACATTCTGGATATTAATTTCTCTGTATCTTGGGAAGAGCTCTTTACAGGGATCTTTATAGAAAAAATATACTTGGCTTTGCAAATTTCTCCAATCATCTTCACATTCAGACAAAGTGCGTATTCCTCTTCCACATAGTGCAGGTTCAGTTTTTGGCCTAGGTAAGAAGTGGGAGAGCCAAGCCTAGTGCTCAGGTGACAATAAAATGACTATCTGGCCCTTATGTTTTACAAGACATTTCCCCTTTGTACTTCCTGCTCCTATTATTTTCTGGATTTTAGTTATAAGTCTCACTGACTGGCCAGGCCCAGCATCTCAGTGATATGATTTCATCATTGTCATCATCCATGAGCGAGTATGGAAAGGAGATAAGATAATTCTGCAGTGGGTGGGTAAAAAAACCCCACATGCATTGCCCTCAGGTGCAATGGAGCTCCAAAACCAGTGAATGCTCTTTCCTGATCCACTGTTACTTGAGTTTGTTCAGATAAAGGTTTTCAGACATTGTATGTGACCCCTTTCAGCCAGAATTTCCAACTGCTGACCAAACTCCCATTGAGACAGTCTGGAAATTACCTCCTGTGAGTTTACAGGAAACACTGGGGCTTTAACATCCCAGGCCATTCAGGTGAGGAAAGATGACAGAATACAGGCTGATGGACTGAGACACTACAGGTAACGTACAGAAGGTCCCTCATTCAGCCTATATGTGAGAGCTTTGGTGGGTATTGCCCGCTGGTGATAGTTGTAGGAGAGCTCTCATATCAAGGAAGAAGTATGGATGGTTTGATCTTAAGGCACTAGATACTTATAGCAGATAGACAGATAGCTCTGGTAAGAACAGTTGTGGTTAAAAAACTGATATCCACATAGGACAGATTTAACCAGCTCAATGGTTTAAGAAGTTCTTATTATTTCTTTCTTTTTCTTTTTTTTTTTTTTTTTAATTATATATAGATTTGCTTTACATGGAAGAGTTCTCACCTAAGCCAGTTCTTGATTGACAAAGCCTTGTTTAAACATGCCAAAAGCTAACTTTCACAGTCTTTATATCTAGATGTATTTGTTGTTTAAATAACTGTGATTTATCATGGAAATAAGGGAATTGGCTTTTTTTACCACCTATGTCATAAGAGAACCTTGCAATATTTAGATGACATGAAGCTGGAGGAGGTGGTCCAGAAACACTATGGATACCTTTGCATCAATATCCGCTGGTCTTTGGAGAAAGTTGACATTCTTGATGTTTCTTAGTCCTTGAAAGAAGATCTACCAGTGAAAGACATGACTAATAAAGGTCTTGCTCAGTCTAGAATTCCTGTTAATCTGATTAAAAATATGCTAATATATATTTTAGACAGACAGGCATCTGTGAGTCACAATTAGTGCAAAACTCTTCAGCCACAGAACAAGATGACAACCAACAGGTGCAAGATCAGTTCATTTTCGATGTTTGTCAGCCACAGACTTGTAGCCTGGATTAGCCTTGGCTGATGTCTCCTGCTGAGTGTCATGACTGTGCATGGAAAGAGAACAGGCAGAGAATCAAAGGACACAATTTCATAGAAAACTAGATTTCATTAGTCTACTGAATATCCAGACACTTGTTTCATATGACAAATGTCATAAAAATTAAGGGGAGACAGAGTGACTTTGAACAACCTCACAAAACACTGAAAAAATACGCAGTGAAGAAAAATCTTTAACAAATTATTGTGTATATTTATACAATTTTCAAGAAAATCTTCTCCTGCTTAAGACAAGCACAGAGGGTGCCAGATGGGTGACTGAGAGAACACATTCCCTACCTTCAAAACCAACTCAAATGACAAGACCAGCCTGAGTGGATAATGTATATAAAACCAGCAACACGAAGGTCACTTTAGCAATCAAAAAGATCAAGCAAATGGTAGAGATATTTTGAGAAGTACTGAAATGGTTTTGTATGCATGCAGTCAATGAGCAACAAGTCAAAGATATCAGCCTGCAGCAGAATAGGGTAGCTTTGTTTTTATTAACTGCAAGGGAAGCATGCCTACCTCCAAATTTCATTTTCATCTTCTTGAAAGATCTTTATTGAAGGATAGTAGAACTATACATAATACTGTACATACGAAATAGCGGGGGTTGTGTGTTTATTTGGGGTTTTCTGTTGTTGTTGTTGTTTGTGGTTTTTTTTTTTCCCTAGAAGTGCTATACTGAAGCAAATAATATCTGAAAAGAACAGAGAAGTTTAGAATTTTAGGTTCAAGCATTTTACAAAGTACAGATTGACATGTACCAACTTGTCATTGTCGTACTCAATTCAATGAGTTAGCAGGAAACAGTATGAAAAATATTTTTAAAAAATAAATTAAACTCTGGGGAGTCAGGTATACATGTCTTAGAATTACACAATAATACCAGCAAAACAAGGCTAGAAATTTTAAATTTTATCTATCTGAAGGTGGAGTGTAACAGTACCTGAGAAGAAATCAGGGATTTCAAGGGGTCCCATAAAGGCAAATTCCGTGAATCCTACCATGATCTCCTACCATGTCACAGGTATGACTCATTGGGTGGTATCTAGTTCCCTAAATACACACATCAGTTGATATTTTGAAAGCTATAAAGTATCTGGGACATGTGCATGTAGCTGCCGTTTGTGATGCAGAACACCTACAAAATACTTGCTTATTTCTAGACCAGTAGATGAAGGCCACAGGACACCTAAAATGGCACCAGGTGCTTTTAGTTAGGAAACTGAATCTAATTCCACGTCTCTAATAGAAACTGATAGCAAAACACAGAGAAAGGCAGCTATCTTTGCTGTATAATGAAGTGAATTTGTTGTCACTCTAGGCAGACACAATGAGTGACACCATAGCTAGACTGAGAGGAAAGGGGGAAGGCAGTGCTTTTTCTCTTTTAAAATAAAATATCTTAGTTTTGGGGTAAAAATCCTAGTTTAAATTAAAAAAAATAAATAAATAAAAAGAAGAAAAAAGAGGATTGCTGCCTCTAGGAAGATAAGTTATGCCAAGCATTGAAAAACATATTCATAAGCTGAATTAGAGTAGATGTGTTACAATTTTGAGATTGCAGTTATATGAAAGTTGTTAAGTGCAAAGCTTAACTGAAGAGGGAGATTGTGATAAAATTTCTTGGAAGTAGCAGTTATCAAAAACTCAGCTTTTGAAAACTGGAAACTTGGGGGAGGTTGCACACAGAGGCAGTGAGAGCATTTCAGTGAACATTTGTCTGTGGGTCTATGGCGAGTTCTGGAATAACTGGCACATTTTCCCACGGTTCTTCACGATGTAACCACTAGAGTGGTTGAGGGTAGTTGAACAGTGACACCTGTCCCCAGAAATCCTAGAGCCCACCCTGAATAATTACAGCAGTTCTATAGCTGTGAGTATGCAGAAATGAATCATAAGGAAGGATTTGAATGAGGATTCTGCAGAGAAATTCGGCAATCAGATACGACATGTGGAAGTGCTGTACTGAGGACACAGCCCACAGTGATGGAGATTTACTTACTCAGATGCAGGAACAAGGCCCAAAGGGTAGCAGATCTCTTTCTTAGGTCAAAGAAACAGAGATATAGGAATGTTTCCTCTCTGTGTACTGTCTTCATGCTCGTCTGTTACTAACAGAGAGAGGACAGGCAGGAGAGAGCCTGGCAGGACACACTTTCAAGATCGTTGAAGGACTTTCTCATTTAGAGTTGGGTTATCCGAGCATGAAAACTGAGTGCTGACAGGGCAAAGAGAGATGAAAGTAGTGTGTACAGTTCCATAGAAATTCTGCAAGTCACTTCTCAAGCCTACAAGCTTGTTTCTCAAATACTAAATGAAAATAATATTTTGCATTACAAATAATCACAGATCTACTGTGACTCTATAACTGTCATTGAGAGACCCGCATACATGATATTTAGAAACCAATACGTGTATCAGACTTGCTACATCTAAAATTTACTAGATACTGTTTTTTTGACATACGAAAAATAACAGTCAAGAGAGTTAAAAGAGGTGCAAAACTGCTTTCTAGCTGGTTGGCAGCCAATATGTACTGGTATATGGGTTCTTTTCTTCCCAGATTTGTGACTCTGCACTTCCCCATGTTGAATGGCATGAGGTTCCCAACAGCCCAGCTCATTTCTCCAGTCTGTCAAGGTCCCTCTGGAAGGCAGCACAGCCCTCTGACACGTCAGCTACTCCCCCCAGTTTAGTGTCTGCACCAAATCTGCTGCAGGTGCACCTGGGTTAGGGTTAAAAAAGAGAAAAAAAAGCCTCGCTTTTATGCTTGCAGAACAGTGTTTTTCCCAGAGATCAACAAAACTACTTTCTATGTCTTGGAGAATGCATTTTAAATAGTGTTAGACAAGACTTTTTAAAATGGAAAATGGGGTTTTGGGAAATGTTTCAGCAATGGTAAAATATCTGAAAATTCTTCAACACGACTGGAGTGTCCAGGTTTTGATGAAAACTCCTATTCGAGTCAATGACCTGTGAGTATATGGCGAAATACAGTGTGCACGTAGTGGTTAATACCAACAATGTCTGGCAGTTTGGTGGATTTACTTATTTTGTTTGTACTTACAATTTTTGATTAGCAAACAAATTGTCCAGAAATGCTGTAGTTCATAGCTAAGCTAAAGCATAAGTTTGGGATTGCTCCTGGAGAATATCTGCAGTTTGAGACTCAATTGAAAAGAATACAACGTTGCCTTCAGTTTCCACTTGAATACCTCCTTTTCCTCTTTCAGAAGGGTTTTATCATTAGTTACTGCTATGTGTGAACTTGCTCTTCGTCAGTCCCACATCATTTATTAAATTTGTTTCTTACCTTGCAAGGTTGTTGATCATCAAGGACATAAATCATACTGTCCTTCCATTCTTTTTGCATTTATTTCCCCTTCATACAATGCTTTCCCCACATCTTTTACTTTTTCTAATTCTGAGAAGCTTTATGGTAGTTTTCAACTCTCAGATTCAGACCTTTGCTTGTGTTCTGATAAACCTTTTGCTTCTATTCTCAGAACAGTCTCCTGTCTCATGAAGAAAGACTTTCGCAAATAATTTTTCTTTACACACATGAATAGTTATACAGTATGTTCTCTCCTTTTGATGTGTCCTTTGTATTTCAGATTAAGGTGCTAAAGATTCAGTCTATGTATCATGGAAATTTATGACATGTTTAATAAATCAATCCTAAAAATACTCATCTCAGTACTTTCTAAACTTCAGAATATTATATTTAATAAATCAACTTAAGTGAATAATTTTCCATATTTGCAATAGGTGTGGAATGTGTTATAAAAATATAGATCTGCTACTTTACTAAAGTTTATAAAGGCTGAAGGAGGTTTCTGTCTTTCATTGTAATAGAGTATATATCACATATCGAAAAAAATATAAAAAATACTTATACATGTACACAAAAATAGAAACATTTGGTTTTATTTTTTGGTTTTTTTGTGTCCAGACCTTCATTTGAAATTATAAAAAAAAGTTAAAACCAAACATAGCTAAGATGAATTGAGCAAAAATTTTTTTGTTTACTCTTACTATTCAGTCTTTTTATAGAAGCACTTTTTCTACATGACAAGGGTGCTGGTTTTGGCTGGGGTAGAGTTAATTTTCTTCACAGTGGCTGGGATTGGGATGTGTTTTGGATTTGTGTTAATACGCACAATACACAGGGCTGATAATTCTAGATAGTGTTGTTACTGCTGAGCAGGGCTTACACAGAGCCAAGGCCTTTCCTGCTTTTTGTACTGCCACACTGGGGGAAACCGGGAGAAGACACAGCCAGGACAGGTGGCCCCCAGTGACCAAAGGGATATTGCAGACAATGTGACATCCTGCTCTGTATATAAGTGGGGGAAAAAAGGAGGAAAGCAGGGGATGTTTGGAGTGGGTGGTGTTTTCTCTTCCCAAGTCACTGCTACACATGATGGATCCTGGCTTTCCTGGAGATGGCTGAACACCTGCCTGCCCACGGGAAGCAGTGAATGAATTTCTTGTTTTGCTCTGCTTGTGTGTGTAGCCGTTTCTTTGCCTATTGAACTGTCTTTATCTCAACCCACGAATTTTCAAGCTTTTACTCTTTCAGTTCTCTCCTTGATGCTGCTGGTGGGGGAGTGAGCAAGTGGCTGTGTGGTATTTTGTGGCTGGCTGGGGTTAAACCATGACAACTAGTGAGAAATAGGAGAACTTCTGTTAAAATCCTCACTAAACCAAAACGTGTTGAAAAGCTTAGATTCGTATCCCTGCATCTGAGTCAAAAAGTGTAGTTTTGCATCAATGGAAGTATCTGAAGCAAAAGAACTTACATTGTATATTTGTATCAGTCCTGGATATAGAGTGGAACACAGATGAAGTACAGCTAGGACACCTCTTTTCTTGTGATAACTTATACTGCATTAAACATCACCTGAGGAAAATCCTGTGAAAGAAACTGGTGTGAAAGATTTTCATTATTAGAATGTATGTTTTAGAATAGTGATTTTTGCAGGGAGTTCTATCCTCAGTACCTTGCCATTGAGTGGTATATTCCATCAGATTTAACACAAATAAATCCCAAATATAAACAATATTTACTGTATATTCTTTTTGCTTTCTTTCAATAATATATCATAAGTTACTTTAAAAGAAGACACTCAAATTCCAAAACATTTTTAATATTTTAAATTGCATTTTCAGGTTTTGCAAAAAACATTGAAATGTTTGTTTTTGGGAAAACAATCTTGCTTCTTTTTATAAATCACACAAGATAATGCTTCTGATCAAACTTTTATTTATGATTTTTTTTTTTTTTATGGTATCCTAGTATCTCATTTTCTCCCTTAAGTCAGATTTGGTGGTGGTGTGGAAACATTTCTTATTTAAAACACTGTCTCAGAGGCCTGTGTATTCTACCATTGCTCATTTTGCCCTGACATTTATGCAGCAATATCTGCTTGGAGTTAATACAGTTAGGTAAGTCTGGGCAGTGTTCCAAAAGGAACCATTTTGCTTTATGATGAAGTGATCCCCACTCAACGCAATTCCAGAAATACCCATCCTTGGCTGAATGGCATATTTATGATTCCTCAATGTTATTTCAGTTTTCTGAGTTCCATCAGTATTTGTAATACCAGTTGCAACTTATTTATTTCAGTCGACAGCATCAAGTAAGTTTTAAGTCTGTTCTCAGACTTCATAAAATAAATCAATATGAGCAAAGGATTGTATTTTCCAGAACGTGCTTCTTTATTGGATGCTGAAAGATGTCTCTTCCAAACCAAATAAGTATTTATGCAAGAAAACTATATTTTGCTTCTGTGTACTTTGAAAATTTGGCATTCCCAGTTTAATGAAGAGTTGAGCAAGCTCTTTCCCTTTGACTATGATACGTGCAACACCCATCAGCCACTAAAGAATAAAAAAATCTTTCAGAGACTTATAGTTTCTCATGACAGAGAGAAAAGCCATGTTTATGGAAATTAGTCCTAGACCACAACAAAAGGAAAATGTGTTATTTCTGTGATAGTGCTCTCATGCAGAGATTTTACCATTCTCTCTTCATCCAGGATGATATTTGGATACACTGCATGCCAAGCAGCAGCTATACAGAAAGTCATGCTTTCAGCTAGATATGGGTGAAAAATTAAATCAAAAACAATGACAAGGGAAGCACGAAATTGTTCTGAAGCATGAACAAAGCCAAGGGACCATTTTTAATCTCATCAGCTCCAATACTGATTCTTTTGAGGTGGCCCATGTCAAGCCACTGAATTTCACCAGTAGCATTACTTTAGGCATAAAAGATAGTAGTCGTGCTTAACTATCTGTATCATAAGATTTGTGAAGATTCACTGGTTTGTACTCGTAGCATTTGAAGATATTTTGCATTTGAAGGAATTTTAAATAAACACTTTTTTATTAAATACTGACAGACAAGTTTTGTCGTAATTCTAATAAGCTAGCTACCAGAAACATTTGTGCATTCAGTTCTCCACAAAAGTGTCTGTTTCAAACTGATAAGCACGCTTCTAAGTTCTGTAGCTGGAACACACGGTGTTAACTGTGTGCCCTGTACTCCGAGCAGTATCTGGGTGCAACTTCTCCTCAAATGTATGCTGACTAGACCTTGTTTAAACTTCTGGTTGTAAACTCTTGTTCTTTAATTATTTAGTCTAGTATCCCTGGATGTTTACTGACACCTGTCCAACACTTTTCTCTGCCTTTCATGTGCTGTCCTTATGGGGGATTTTATTCAAATCCTCAGATTTCCAGGAGTATAAAAATGAGGTGTACATTTTGATTTTCAAGGGACTTATTTGGATATTCTTAGAAGGCATGAAATCACAGGCTCCATTTAAAGCAACATGATTAGTAGGTCTGTACCTATTAAGTAGCTTACATTGATAACAGAATGCTAAAGAGATGGTCATTACTGTTTACAGTAATAGCCCACATTTAGGAGGAGAAATAAATGTACTTAATAAGTATTCCATTCAGTTTTAAGAACTAGCCAAAGTGATTATTATCTTCATTTGTTAGCATTATACACTTGATACATGCATTATGTACCTACTACACTCACACTGAGAAAATGACTGAATTTCTACAACAACAACACAAATTAGGATTTGTGCACTAAAATTTTATGCAGTACACAGCACGCTTACTGCAAGAACCCACTACTGCTAAGTGGGTGTTAGGTGGGTACTTGGTGCTTCCTTTAAAGTTGATCTGTCTTAAAATAGATAAGAATATGTAATAGGTAGCTCTAGATATGATATCTTATGAATGTTATTTTGATTGGGTGTTTTGGGGTGTTAGCACATGTATGAACATGAATCCCAGTCTCAGAGCCAAAAAGTGTGCAGACGTACTGAGTAAGACATACTACACAGTGCATCATTCTAGTCTGAAGTCTCTACTTCAGGTATGACTATGAAAACATCTAGTTCTAGTGAAGAAAAATTTCTCTGCAGTACAAAAAATCAACAAAATGAAAAAGAAACCAAGAGAAAATTCACGTATTCATGGTGTTTTTCAAATAAAAGATAAGCAAATTAAGTATTTCTGCACAATATATATTTATTATGAAATCATATTGACAACATACATAAGTGGGATTTCAGAATTTTAAACTGTGTGTTGGTTCAATTATTGATGTGCTCAATAAACAGCAGCTAATGCAGGAGCTATGATGACAGAAGACCTAATCTGATATTCAAAGAGGTAATTAAAAATCATTCTTAAGAATATCTTATGTTTTTCTGTTCTTTCCTTCTGAGATTTGGGATGCTGTTCCTCTGAGGTTAGTCTTATGTCATTTTTTTAACAGCTCTAATTGCCTAATTAACTGCTCTAATGCAAGGACAAAGTTTCTCTCAATACTCACTGTTAATTTTCTTATTAATATAAAAAAACTGTAATTTGGAAATTCTTACATCGGATTCCCGGAACTCTCATGAAAACATTCCCATAATTGGTCTTTTTAATTATGCAATTGCTAAAAATTCCTTTGTGTCCTTAGTGACACCAAGCTTATCTGCAATTAATTTGAGTAAATAGTCCTTAATGCTTATAGATCAATACAGAGAGTTTTTAGCATAGCTCTCTCATATTTAAGCAATAAATAATTATTATAATTCACATTTTTAAATTTTATATATCCAGGAATGATAATGGGGATATAGCACCTGTTTTTCCATTGCAGTCTTGGTACACTGTGCTACAGATAAACTGAGGAATGTCAAAAGAAGTAAAGTAAGATGCCTGAAGTCACAGAATGCAGCTTCATTCATTTTTATGCATTCTATATAAATGAATCAAGGAATTGTTACCTGTTCAACTGGATTGTTGGTCTCTTTGTTTCTATGTTTTAATATATGGATTGTGATTCATTGTTCTTGAACCTGAAAGAAATACTCTGGTAATTAAGATGATACAATAACCTCTCAAACTCATCAGAGTTTTATTCAAAATCTGTTTACTTCAGTGTCCAATTACCCTATATTAATTTTGCATGCATATCAGAAAGATTATTATGTAATTTGAAATTTTGCCTCATCTCAAATTAAAATGTAAACACCTCTTTATTTATAATTCTCCATTAACTTGAAGTTTAAAAAAATCTTTACTCAATATTGTATCAGCAAACTGATTTTTATTTTTAAAATGTTACAAAAATTAATCTAAATATGTGCTTTGCAGTAATACTCGTTTTCACATATATCTATTTGGATTTCATACAATAGCTGCAATTTGTTTTCCGGTCACAGACCTCAGAGCAGTATGAACACGATGTGTCTGTAGAGCTTGGTTCACACTCAATAAATACATTTTCATCATGTGTGACACTAAACTGACAGAATGATATAAATTACTTCCAAAGAAAGCAGAATTCAATGGGGAAGAGGCATCACCAAAAAAAGAGTAGAGAAGCTGTTCAAAGCAAAGTATTGTAACAAAATACTTGGAGGAGTGTCTCAAGGACTCTGTGACTGAATTCTGCAGACACCTCAATGAACACCCTGCTCTCCAAAATCTCATGTCAGTTAGCTGTGTGTTCTTGATCTAAAGTGTATTACCAAGGGGGCGAAGATACTGCGTAGCTTTCTCTCTCCGTCTTTAGTCCCCAGTTCAAGAATCTAACATATAATTTATAGACTTAGACACTTCACCACAAAGAGCTGTTGACATGATCATTGACATTGTAGTGTTCACCAATCACTTTCTTTATCAATTTCTTTTCATAAGAATATTTGAAAAAACTTCTGAAGGCTCTTCCTGACCCCATCATAAACAAACCATAAAGCTAGATTCTTTCAGCATCATACTGATATAGTTGGGCACCTTTTCTATATTTTAGTATTCGTATATCCTGACAGTCTCAATTTATGCATGCATCAGAACAAAAAAGCCTTGAAGGAATTATTGGATTTCATTGAACAATATTTTTAATTCTACTGAGCTAGCAAACCAATGAAAGAAAGAATTTTTGGTAGAACATTTCTCTGGACACTATTCCCATAACCTAATAACGGGATGATATCTGCTCTATTTCCCAAAATCTTATATGTAACCACAATTCATATTGGAAGCTCAACATTCATTAACAATTTGTTAACAAGAACTTATTAACATTATTAACATATGTTAATTATGTATATAATATACCATTACTTATTTTCTTTATATTTGTTTTTGAAGAATAACTGTGGCAGGAACCTAAAATGCATAAAAGCAGTATGGTTTCATCTTGAAATAAAGACAATTCTGAAAGCAAGGAACTTACAAGACAGACATAGCATTCTGTGTCCAGGAATTGCAGAACAGTTAGTTTGAATCAAGCTTAATCAAGTGTGTGATTAGTCACAGAGCCATTCACGGAGTAAACAATGGTAATTTTTGAAGTTGCATAGTTTAATTTGTGATCTATTTAAGGTCCTGAATCAAGTCAGCTGAGAACTGTGAAGACAAAATGAAAAATAGAAGATGAATAGATATATAAAAGAATGAAAATCAGTTTATTACCACTGGTAGAAAATGGATGAAAAAAGATGACACCATAGGAATGGATTACTCCTCTTGCAAGATTAGACTGATAATACAACAGACAAACTTTAAGGATGATGTACCTGAATTTTAGTAAGAGACTAGAATGAGAGAGATTTTTTTATAACCAATGAAAAATGAGGTAATTTTTTCCTTGACTTGATTAATTCACGAGTGTTTACCAAATATTAATCTTATGTAATAAATGTACCATGTAACTTATATCCACATACTGAAATATATTTCAAACTAATCCATAAAAAAATACCAATTAAAAAAAAAAAGAGAAAACCAACAAAAATCAAACCAATCAGAAAACCCAAAGAGACAAAGCTTTGAAATTCAAAATTAGAATTAAAATTATATAAACTTTCATTAAGCTGCTGGAAGGTTCTCTCCAAAATTTCTTTACTTACTTACATTTTCCATAAAATCTTTAATTCTTACAGAAGTCCCATCTTCTGTGCAGGGTAGCACCAGATTTTGGCAGCACTGGTTCTAAGTTATGCTGCCATTGATGACATTACAATAATGCTCATACACAAGAAAGGATAACTAATTGCATTTATAAACATATCTAAGAAGAAATGTGTATTTACACATCTTTCCATGTGGGAATTTACTACCAATACTAAAATTTAAATTCAACTAATACTGTACAATATCATGTACGTTCAATTGACTATAAGAAAACAAGAAAAACACTGAAATAAGCAAAGTTTTGTGGCTCTTTTATGATGGAAGAATAAATTATATTCAGGCATAAGTTGGATAGGGGAAAACAGAGATGTAGAAGTATTTTTGTCTTTAGCATACAGAGCAATGGTCTTTCAGATGACAAATGCCAGCTTAAGGGGAAATCACTGTGGATGACTGTGGACATACATTTGCCATCACTTAAAATTTTCGTGGGAGGACTCAAAATAGCCAAAGCCTGTTCAGATCTGACATTCAGATTGACATCATTGAGTGGGATGCTGAGCCTGAAGGAGAACTGTAAGGGCCATGTCAGCCCCAAAGATTCTGCTGGATAAGTTAGAAAAGAGCCAGCTTGGCACTAGGAGGATATAAAGATGAATTAGGAAAAGGGAGGGGGAAACTGAACTTTAGGAGCAAAAGAGAAAAAACCTTGGAATTAGTGAATTAGACCTCCTGCCTGAGAACCCCCAAAAGGTAGGAGCACTCCTAAATCTTTGAATTAGGAATCGAACAAGTCTGCCTCTTCAGACATGCAGGCTTACCAGACAAACTGTAAGAAAACTGAATTAATGTAATTTAAATTAAATACCTAGTGAAGGTTCACGTAAATCTAGAAGGAAAGGAAACTTTTAAACATGATTTTAAATCTTTAAAAAAAAAATTTAACTGACCCAAACTGATTTAAGTGTGACTGCAAAGTGACCAGACATTTTTAGGCAACTGATATTAAACACTGCTCAGCTTCTAAGAACTTTTTCAATAATCCAATGGTAACAAAGTATTTCTTCCTTGAAGGGTTATGACTGAGCAGTCTTAATACAAGGATGTCTGTGGAAGATAAGCAGGACAGAGAGGAGCTGCTGCAGCCAGAAGTGTGCTTTGGCTTGCATTGGGCAGTTTATGCTACGAGTAAGAAGACTTTAATTCCTTTTGGGTTTGGGTTTTGTTTCTTTGTTTGTTTGGGTATTTTTAACAATAAGAAGAAAGAAGTGCTAATATCTTCAGATGCTCTTCATAATGTGGGTCCTACTAAACAAAAGGTGTAGTAGGTCTGCAGTGTCTACCAAATTTCAGCGCAAGTAACTACACACAGCCTGCCCTGAGTTCCAGCCGACAGGGACTGTCCTGCTGTGCACTGCTGAACCACATCTCCCTTCTAAGGGTGCCTGCATCTCAGCAGTGAATGAAGAGATCCTGTTGTTATACTTCATTTACATAGAACATACCATTTATGGGGACTGTAACTCTAAAGAACTATACAAAAACATGTTTACTATAGAGTTTGAAGTGCATTTTTTAATGGGTGCAACATTTTCTGATTACAGCTCAGGCACAAATATATATTTCTGGGTGAAACAAAGAATAGTAACTGTCTGCTCACAAAATATTCTATAAACTGGGAAACATTTCCTTGTAAAACCAAAAAACATCCAAAACCTAGAGAGATGGAATGTCAGTAGAATATAGAAATAAACTTATGAGCAGCATCTGCAATACTTTGTGTCTTCTGCAGCTTCACAGGAGTAGGTCGTTTCCATATATCACATTTAGCTCCTTTTTGCCCCCCTTCTTCCTGTAAATATCCTAAAAAATATGTGTTTAGGACAACCGGGAAAATTATGGGTAGATGCTCCCACGTCTTAGGCAGTGAAATTCTAAGAAAGAGTATCTCCCAATGTTTTCAGAATTCTTTCTTCCCCTTTCAGAATGCCAGTCAGGTGTTAATAATCAGAGCTGCATCTTCCAGAATTTAAAATGAATTAAAGTTGTTGGGTTTTTTTAAACAAGTAGACCCTGTTCAAACCAAAATCCTACTATATATAGCTGTCTAGTACAACTTTGTGTACACAGTGTTCTCTAGCACCCTCTTTCCTCAAAAATGGAGCTAGACACACCCCCTCCTCCTTTTCAGACCTCCTTCATCAGCTCATTAAGGTTGCAGAACACATCTGCCTGTGCTGGCTGAATCACAAAGCACTCCAGTTGCCTTTTCTCTCACCTAGATCCTCCAGACAGAAAAGAACTTGCAATTACTCACTCCTTAGGTATTCAGCTCTGTGGGATACCCAGACCCCAGAGGGAACCTTGGTTGTTGATCACCTCATTTATGATGTAGCACATAAAACCCCTGTAAAGTGTCTTTAACACTGGTTTGGTTGCAACAAGGCCACTTGCCTGAATGGCAATATAAACTGCTGGAGGATTTAGTGAAGGACTGAGGGCTGGTAAAACTGAGAGTTCTTTTATTTTTTTTTTCTCCCAGTTAGATACAAATAATGCTTAGTAAAATCACTGGAAGTTCTTTTATGCCAGGGGAAAAAAAAAAAAAGGATTCTCTGTTATAATCTCTTCATTGTGTAGCTTTTGATTGCTGTATGTCTCAGATTGCCATCTGTAAAATGGGGATAATGAAGCCTAATTACATTCCACCTACAGCTGTTGAGGTTGTCACCTTTCATAATATATGTCAGAGAAGTGCTGAATATAACATTTTCTCAAGACTCTTCCCAGCTTCCAAATTAAAAAAAAAAAAAAAGACATTTTTATTAGCAGATTTATTTTTACCTTAAATTTCAGAAGGAACCTCCTTTCTGGATTGCAGACTCCATTATCTTTAGTTCCAATTCAGCAAATGATTTTGCCCAGGCTGTATGATATTGTGTGAGAAAACTTGTACATTCACTGACAGCAACAACTGACACTACTAGTGAACAACAATGATTTCAAGCATGCTTTTAATAATTTTTTTTTAATTTGGGGTGGGATTTTTTATTTTGATTTATTATTTGGGCTTTTTCTTTCTGATGCAATGACCACAAAGTCTCTTGGGATTTTTTCTATTTTTTATGGTCCTATAATGACACGTCTGTTCTGTCAAGGTCAGTGTTACCCACAAGCATTCATCTGATTCACTAATATTCATGATGAAGTTTTCAAAATGAAGTAATGTGTTGATTGCTTCAAGTGAATTTACTTTTTGTTACAATGTTTTTAATAGAATGAGAAAATACTTCTTTGATAAAAATTACTTGCTATTAATTAGCATAAAAAAACTACTCTGGAATGACACAATCACTCGAACAGAATGAAAATGTGGAGGTTATAATTTAATTTTAAAGCCCATGTTCTTCATACTAGAAATGGCCAGAATGTCTGAAAGTAAGCTCAAAATGATGAAATTTCAAGAACAACAATAAAAGACAGGGGAAAAAAATCTCAGTTGAAATTTCTATATGAAGTTATTTTCATGGGCTTAACTGTAGACCATGGTAAAAATAGGGACATGTGTATGAATATATACTTATTTATTAAATGGAAAAACTAACAGATCTAAATTATAGTCATGCTAATGAAACTACAATTACCATTCCAATTGATTGATTATAATAGCAGAAAAAAAATTATTCAGCTATAAAGACTTTAAATCCCTGTTAATCACTGATGAAATTTATTAGAAGTATTCACTACATACCTATGTTGTATATTTTTACCCGTAAAATACATTACAAGAGTTACAGGAGGTAAAAAACAAGGCCAATCAAGTAAGGATTTACCTAATTTTTTTTCTGGCCAAAGACATTTCTGCAATTAAATTTCGAGAACCAATCAACCTTCATTTAATTCACACTTCTGCAAATTAAAAAGAGTAAAACCTTCACTAGGATGCAAAACTTACAGTCATTTTATAACATTCTGTAAGTACTTTTGAAGACAAATTACATGAGGGTCTGTGCTGTCCTGTCTTTCTCTTTCAATATGACTGGTATTTTCATGAGTACAGCTGTGGGGGCTACATATGGATATGACAGAGCACAAACCACCAGGCTTTTATTAGTCCTGTCCCCTGACCTGGGTAGCCTCTGGAATGCCTATTCCAGGACCTTACCACCTTTCCACATGTCATACATATCCCATTAAGTAATAGCTTTTTTTTTGACTCCTCATCATAAGTTAATCCTTATAAAGATTTCCTCTCTGGAGAAGCTGCCTGTAGCCAGGATATCTCTATTTCTTATTTACTGAGACATCAAAGGTGCTGATGTGCGAGGTAGAAGGATTGTTTCCAGGTGAACCTTCTCACACAATCATGGAATCATAGAATAGTTTGGGTTGGAAAGGACCTTACAGAACATATCGTTCCAACCCCCCTGCATGGGCATTTCTATGGACGGGGCTGTGCATGAAGCTATGGTCAGAGGAATATCCCATCCCATCCCAAAGCTATGATGAGAAACAGCTCTAGCTCCTCGTTCCCTCTTCCTCTTGTTTTCAAAGAAAATTTTACCTTATCCCTCCCTTTCTCTCACTAATTCTTCTCTCCTCAGGTCCTTGCTATGACAACTCACCTGATTTAGTAACTACTAGGTTAACACCAAAACTGCCTAATGCTCGTATGACGGCTCAGGGCAGCATCAGCAGTGGCACATGTGAAAAATGCAAGTCATTTGCTCTTTGGTAAATGACATACAATTATTATTATGTTACATTCCAGGACTCTTCAGCCATGTCTCTACCCAAGCTCTCAATTAACTGACCTTTCATCCTGTCCGGATCATTTAGCTGGGGATAAGGACAGGCAGCTGACAAACTTGGTGGGATGGCTAATGAAAGGTTTAAAAGGCTGAGATCTTCTTTGCTGAAATTCTTGTTTTTCAAGGTCAAAGGCTCTTCACAAAGTGCACAGCAGTTTTGGGTGACTGCTGTTACCTTCACTGTGGTTAAGGGTGTTCCGTCAGAGCATGCAGTTATTGGAAAGAGCAATTATTGAAAGAAAGCTGTGTGTTTCCAAAGGTGCTGCAATGACTGAGTGATGATCATCTCATTTTAAAGAAGCCTAGTATTGGGGTCTTGCTGTCATCAGGATACATGATCCTCTGTGTGAAGGCAAGAAGGATGTTTAAATCACTGTGTCACTGCAGAATAGAGCAAAGAACACTGGCATTTCTGTAAAGACCTGACATTTTAATATCACTCAGGGACAGGACTCAGGCTTAGCTGATTATTCATCTGTACCATCACGAAGATATGCAAAGAGAAACAGAAATGTACAATTCTGATTCTTCTTTTTCACAACACAGACAAGTAAATTCATTTCTGAGGCTACTGAAGATAATACATGTTCTGTCTAAAAACTGAAGATGTGTAAGGGGTCCAAAGCATTTCAAAGTCTTAGAAAACTCCAACATGTAGAACCTAGTAGATAAAACCTGCATGCAGCTCTGAAGCTGTTCTAACCCTCAAGTCTGTGGCTTGCTTTTCTGTGGTGTGAGGATTGCTTTGGCACACATCGCGTCACAGAGTTGGGCCACATCTCCCTGTGCTGCTCCCGCACAGTCAGCTGCATCTCTGCACATCCAGGAGGAGTCTTACACACTTCATTCCAATATTTGCAGCGCAGATGGCAGGACTTGGTAGTGAACAGCAGGGCTCAAACCTGAAGTTCTCCAGTGTTACCCATCTCCACATTTATAGTCAGACTGGCACTCAGATGCAATATGGATTTACAAGGTGTCTATAATTTTATACCTTTTTTTTAAACCTACATTCACTTATTTTGATCCAGACGCCATATTTCTAGAGAAAATAGGCTTATTCACTGCTGTGACAAAATAGGAAATGCATTTCTGCAAATTCAGGTTATTTTCTTTATTTCACAAGTAGTTAAACGCATATTTGGTTCTCTGGATTTCTCTTCTTTACTTTCCATTCAATAAAAAATGTTTCACAGAATGGTTTTAGAATAGAAATTGAAGATAACAGAATATAAAAAGTAACATGTTCATTGATGTGAACATTCCTAATTAAAAGTTTGAAATATACATGGTGCAGAGGAATGCAAAGAAAACCCTTTCGATTTTTTCAAAAATTCGATTAAACCCATGCTTTCTAGTTTAAAAAAAACCCTAAAAATGTCAAGATAAAAAGGAAATGACGAGTCAAATGTATTTTGGTATAAAATTATTTTAATGTCCTTGGTAAAATTTTAATTTAACAAAAATATTATTCAAGAAATGTATTTAAGCCACTGTCGTTTTGAAGGAATAAACTGTGTAAATTAAGAATATCATTGACTACACAACCCAGTTTTTTAAAGCTGTAGACTGTTCTTCAGATAAAGACATGATCTTTGTTTCCTTTTAGCTTTAAACCATCTTGTTAACAGATAAAATACGAAGGCTCGCTTTCCTTACCTGATCCATGAATAAAAAGTAGGTTTTTCTCAGTAGAAATGCTGAGACATGATATTTGTAGAATTACGCGTTGATAAAACTGGAAATAACCCAACTACCTCAAAAAGAAATTAATTCATTAATATTTTATTTTAAGTACTCCAGATTTTCTTGAAAACATGTATTTTGCAATTGGCTTGTATACAGCATTTTTAAATTTTATTGAAAAGAAACTAGCAATTAAATATTAGATTACTTTTCTGCACTGTTAATTAAAATACAGTTTCCTTTCAGAAATAAATTGATACAAATCACTGCAAAAATATTTTAATAACATTTTAAACTCACCTTTTTTCAATATTAAATATAAATAACCTGAAACAGTGAAACATAAGCTAAGCTCTTTAATTCCTCATATATGTAAATAATTCATGTTTTTTAGAAAAGCGGTTATTAATTTTTTGCAAATAAATCTAAAAATAAAAGATAGTAAGACTCAAATCACTTACTGAAATCTAGAGGGTGGAAACTGTTGAATCCTACATTCGCATAAATAGGAAACTACATTCATAAAATCCATTCTGTCCTGAGAAATATCTCTCTCCACTTACCTGATTTACCTAATTCTGCTTATATTTAAATTCAAACCCAGGACAAGTGATTTTTTCTTTAAGAAAAAAAAACATTTAAAATACATGTAACTATCTAGCTATTAGCACAGATGCAGAACTCAGCATAAGTAATTTTGTTGAGAGCTGGGATAGAGTCAGGCTTCTTTATATCCTGTTTGAAATTTCCTTTTTTTCCAGACCTGTTCAGCTTCATTAGGAGAGGATGAGTGTTACCTCAGAAGAAAAGCATGGAGATTTGGTCAGAGTTTAGGAATGAGGAAGACAGAAACTCATTTCCCCAAGATTAATGAAATATACAACCTAGTTTAAAGTCTAAAATAACCATTGGACTGTTTTGTCAAACACAGGCACCAAAATTCCTGATGCTAGGCTATCTCGGAAGACAGAGAAAACAACTGAAACCAATGGTATTTTTATACCTAAGAGATCTATCTATCTATCTAATCTATGTAATCTATCTAATCTATCTATCCTGACCAAAAAGTAAGTAATTTTACTTCAGAATGAGCTAGTGACGCATTGCAGCTTTCATGCACTTAGCTTCTTGTATGTGTAATGAGGACTAGAAAAACCCTAATTCTGCAGAAACTAGGAGATGTATCTCTGACAAAATTTGTAATAACAGGCAGTAACAAAGTTTTGACTTCAGAATTAACTGCAATTAACATCAGAGACTGATGATTTTTATCACTTGTTCAGAAGGGATGAGTCTAGATTCTTTGCATGGAGAAAGCAATAAGGGAAAACAAACTCTCACTGTCACATCACCACCGCGAGAGCATTCTTTGAAGATGAATTGTGTCCTTCTATTTTCTTCTCAAGTTATTTTTTCCCCTATGAATTTTCATTCTCTATCCCAGCTGCTAGCATTATTACCAGAAACTTTTAAATATCACTAAAGAAGCAAAGTTGCAGTTTCTATTTTTAGTTTACATGAGTAGGTTTTCAAGCACTTGTATTGACTTCTGGTACTAATTGCTAGCTCAGTGTAGGGTGTAACGGGCCGAGAAGCACAAATAAAACCTAGATATAAAACAAGATATAAATGAACCCCACCTTCTTTATATTTCTAATAATTAGCAAACATACTTTGATTTTGCGCTAATGTGGGATGTTCTCTTGAACATTCTTTTATGTTTAATTGCACGGGTTGAATTTTCCTTCTGTATTTAAATTCTTTTCCTTAATTGCCAGTGTCTTGCATTGCAAAAATAGCATTGTAATGATTTCCACATGAATGTAGAGAAAATTTAAACAGTTCATTGATTTTAAATGTCCTGTAGATTCTTGAGTCCCAGCTGTAGATGCTGCCAAATTTTTCTCAATATCTGAAGATTTCTTAAATTTTGGAAGTAACTAAATAACCCTAATTTTTTCTGAATTTTTATAATGTACTGCTTCGTTGAATGTTAATGCAAAGTTACAGCAAGCCTTTTTACTTTTCTTTTTTCATATAAAACTCTAATATCTCTTTACAGATGTTTAGTTCTTTACCGAGAATAGAAGTCATTAGGATTAAAGGTACACATTTGGCACCCTTCCACTATATCATAACATCATCCATGGGCTCTACCAAAATAGGATTTTATGGTATACGTCGTAATAGCACATGATCCTGCTGCAGTCCATTGAAATAGCTAGTATTCCTTCCTCCCTCCTTTAGTACTGTAGAGAGGCAAAAATAGGTAATTTCAGAAGAAATTTAGAAAATGAGTACTGGTGAGATGCAGGATGGGGTTAGTGAAGCTTGAATATATTTTATGTATACAGAATTTGGAGGTGATGATTTTCTAGTCATGATACCAGTGTGAGATTACTTCTCCTCAGGGCAAAGCCATCAGGTACTTTCTGATATTTTGACAGAAGAGAAAAGCTCAAAAGGCTCTAAAGATTAACCTCCTCTTTAAATGATATTTTTCCTCTGTAGTATTTTTCACTTATGGCTGATGGTTTGACATGATCCTATACAAGGAGTTGAAAAGTAACAGGATTCTGTATATTGAGTATAGGATGAGATGCTAGGGAAAACTTGGGTTTGACCTTAAATCTAGCAATCTGAGATTGGAATGCTGGCTATTTGAATGGACCCTCACTTTCTCAAGTGTTTAAATCAGAGAGCAAATGTCTTTCCAGGAGATAATCTCACCTCCAGTGACAGCTATGAAGGAAGTAGAGAATTCCTGAGCCCTTCTTATGCTGGGTGTTGGACACTGCTCCAGCATTACACTTCTATGCCATTAAGCCCTCTGCATGTAATATATATTTTCCCCCATCTTTCTGAGTTAGATGTACAGAAAGAAGCATTCTGAAAGAAGCTTGGGTGTATCAACAGCAGCTGATGAAGTATCTGTGAGGCTGCACAGTGGGGAAGGGGGATGATGATAAGCAGAAGAAATAGGGAATCTAAACAGGAGTTGACACAGGGACTATAAAAAAAAAAGGGAGGTTACAGGAGTCATTTCGTAACTGTTTTTTTAAATTTTTAGTTGTTTGGGCTTTTATTTTATGACAGCATTATGATTTATTCCTTTCTTCTTAATTTCAGTGCAAAACAATTAAAAGCAGAGAAGGAAATGAGTAGCATTAAAAATCACGTCTCTGATGGTTAACTTAGCGTGGTTTGGAATAGACCTTGTCGATGGACTTAAAAAATCTGTTTTATCTGATTTGTATTTCAAATATGAGGAAAAGGAGGTCTGCTTCTGGGGAAGACAGTGTGGGCAGCAGAAGGCTTATTTCTATGCTTCATTTGTGCAGTTACATGGTTTTACTACATTATTTAATAGGCCAAAAATGTACTCCCTTCCAAGAATTATTACAATTTTCAAAATGTTTCTCATTCCAAATTGATAAACATTTTTTCTTTTCTCTGAAATATTTCAGTTTGCAAGTAGGGTATTTTCTGCCAGAGAATTTTCAGATACATATTTTCTATCCAGTGTTACTGCTTACACTTTCAAAAGCCACTAATATTTGTTAGCATAAAGAAGTGGTTTGAAGCTAAAAGGACAGAGATTTAAAATTTCTGTTCCCAGGAATATATATCACACTTAGATATCAGAGTAATTCATGGAAAATGTAAAATATTTTTATGTGTATGTGCATATTATTTTACATACCTGCATAGACTCCAAAAATATGTGCAAGATGTTAGTTGTCATACCTTTCTCTCGACCCTTACTACACCACATTAAACATTTAAACCAGAAATCAGATACTGAATATATAGTGCACATATACTGGAAACTCTAAATAATATTTTCCCTTTTAATCAACCGATATATGCCTTAGGATTGCTTTCCTTTCCTGTCCTTAATTAAAACGAGGATTGTTTTTTTTGTTTGGTTTGGGTTTTTGTGTGTAGGTTTGTTTTGCTGTCTGTTTGGGTTTCGGGGGCTTGGGGGTTTTTTGCACAGAGAAAGTGCTTCTCTCAACAGAAAATCTATGAGACATTAATGTTCTAGAAGTGCATTTCTATGTAGAAAATTTGATGCAAAAATCACTCCAGGAAAGCTTTTATTTTTTTTATTTTTTATAAGCCAGCAGTACAAAGACATCAGCAGATATGGGTAAGATATTTTCAACTAGTAATTGCTATTTATTTCAGGAAATTCACATCAAACAATAGTCAAATAATGCTTCAAAGAATGAGATTTTTTAAAAACTTATTTTCTTTGCTAAATACTGCATATTGTTCACTGGGCAGTAAATAAAAAAGAGCTATCTCTGCTAGTGCTAAGCTGAGAGGTAATTTGTTTTTATTTCTCTCAAAAGATAGGTTGCGTGTCCTGAACACTTCGCTTTGATCCACTAATTCTCACCTGTTATACTGTGATTACATGGATGAATTGCAAAGAGGCCGGATCAGTTAAATTGCAGAGACAGGAGCACAGTGGTTTTCCCAAGAACAAATATTTCAATTTGAAATTCATCAGAAGCTCACTGTGTGCACAAATATTTCTCACAGTTTTAAAAGGCTACAGATGGGCTACTTGAAATACATTTAATTATGCAAAGCGCTGACCACCCCCTCTCTTCTTCAGACTATATAAACTAATCACAAATGTCAGTTTTAACTGGTGGCTTAGCCTTTTCTCCTGGAGCATTACCAGATTTCTTTGTGGTACATAACACTCCACCTCTCTGTAAGGTTTCCTGGATCTAAGCTTTTCTCTTCCTTTTGTGATTTCACTGGCTCCATTTCTGGGCATTGATTTGTGTCTTTCCAATTCCATGTAATAGCAAAAGGCCCCTGTGTGCCAACTGCAGCAGACCTGCAAAGATCACCACTGACATCTCCATGGTATCTTCAGCCAAATCCCAGAGTATCAAACATGTCTTGTGACTTATTTCTGCAGATTTTTCCAGATCTAACACTTGAAAGGAGAAGATGGATTTTTAGAGGATGTTGTAAGCAACAACAACAAAAGTCACTCTGCAATTTGGACAATAAAGCCAATATCCCACCTTTGGCAAAGCAATTGTACACGAAATCCTGCCTGAAATTTGTTTTCCCTAAAGAGCAATTTTGTTCTCCTGAAGCACCAAAACCTTTATTTCAGACACATTTATCCCAGTCAAGATTTTCTTGACAAGCTTTGTGGAGGGTCTCTCATTGCTAAGCCTCAGTATGAAATATTCCCCTTTCCCACACCTGTAGGGGAAGTTGTTTATTGTCTTGAGAAGAAAACAATTCACACAGTTTTAGTTGTAACACTGATATTTCTTTTTCACTGTTGTTCCCTTTGTTGTTAAATTCTACTCATTCTGTTCCCGTCCTACATGAAAAATATGCTGAAAATTGTTTATCTTACCTTCTACTCTTATAATAAAGTGTTCGTATTTGGTAAAAAACTGTGCATAAGTTAATTCTTCATCATACAGTCCCACCTCCCTGGTTCATGGCAAAATATTTGGTCTATGTAGATCGTACTATTCTACATGTTTTCTACAAGTCTACATTTTTTTTGCTACTGTGAGTGGATGGTGGGTCAAAACCCCCCCAGAACTTTAAATTTTCTCCTTGGTGGGAAATCCAACTTGTCTCAATTTTTCAATTAAAGGAGATCTGTCAGTCTGTGTGTATATGATTATGTTATAGATATACACTTTTTATTCTGAAGAAAATTACTCAGATTTTCAATAGAAAGTACGAACTACATAAATCTTACAGAGAACACAATAATATGTATTTACTGCTGTATGCACTCTCTGCAGTTATAGCTTAGCTATATATAGGTAAGCTTGCCCTGACATATCCATACAAAATAAAGATTTTGCCATTGATGCCTGGGGCAGTGTTAGTGATATAAAAGCATGTACTATGGAACAGTGACAGAAACCAGCACAGATGATGATGGTTTTAGGAATCATAAAACTATTTGCATATCTATTGCATGACATTCTGCGGCAGTCAGAGTATTGCTCTTTTTCCCTAGTGCAACTGTTAGGTAGTTTGTGCCCCTGACCCATAAGCTAAAGTCAGAATGAAGATATTTATCTGCTTGTTCTGTTTCTGCAAGGATTTCAGCACGTACCCCAAAATGATGATTCCCTTATTTCAGTAGGAACTCTTGCTGTACCCCTACAATTCCCTTTGATTTATTTACAGAGCCCTCTCACAGCTTTGCAGCCTCTACTTTTAACCTAGAGCTAAACTTATTTACGTGCATATGAAAAAAAAAGGAAAAGGATATAGGAAAAATGGGAAAAATAAAATACTGCCTTAAAAGAGAAACAAGAAATGCTTGGCTAGGGTCTCTCCTGTTCCCTCTTGTGTCTGTCATCTACATACCCATCCTTGTCTGGGATATCAGTAGAGATCACATTCTCTTCCTACTACCTGGGATATCCCATTTCATGTTACAGCATCTCTTCCTACAGCCCCGCCAAGTAACATTGATTTTTCAACTTCCCTCTGATGTCTAAGAACATTTATATACATCAATAAGTGAAGACCATTCAGGTTAATAAAAGTTCTTTCTTGATGTCATAACTAACACACACCACTAAGTAGTTTGAATCTTTTCAAGGGAAATAAAAAGTTGGTGTTTTCTTTTTACTCATAAAGTTTCTTCATAAAGATGTTATTATATATGCACACACTTTGCATATAATTAAATTTATATAATTTGAATAAATGGGGCTAAGACCTACAAGAATCTTCTCAGCTTCCCTTTGTAAGCAGTGGAAAGACATAATGCATGACTATTTTAATTTAAAATAGTTATTTAAATTACTCCATGTGTTTTGTGCTGTAAAAGCACTGTGTCTCTCCATTGACTTTAAAAGGATGGAAACAGACCTGAGGTGTCTGGTTCAAAACTGAGCATCTCTCTGTAGACCTTCACAATTAGATTAATTACTTTTCATCTGTCATGTTTCAAAAAGAGAGAAAAGAGGAAGAAGACAGAGCTTCACTTTCAGCCCCAACAAAAACAGTTTTTATATACTCAACTCACTACTCCTGAGAATGCTTCTATCAATCATAGAATCATGGAATGGTTTGGGTTGGAAGGGATCCTTAAAGCTCACATAGTACACCACCTCTGCAATGAGCTTCGTTGCATCTTCAACTCGAGGTCTGGTTCCTTAGAGCCCCATCCAACCTCACCTCGCATAATTCATGGCACGGGGCTTCCGCCACCTCTCTGGACAACCTGTTCCAGTTTTACTGCCCTCACTGTAAAAAACTTCCTTACGTCTGATCTAAGCCTGCCCTCTTTCAGTTTAAAGCCATTGTCCTTTTTCCTGTCACTAATGCCCTTGTAAGAAGTCGCTCTCCAGCTCACTTGTGGACCCTCTTTAGGTACAGGAAGATGCTACAAAGTCTCCTTGAAGACTTTTCGTCTCCAGGATGAACAAATCCCCAACTCTCTTGGCCTTTGCTCATAAGAAAGGTTCTCCATCCCTCTAATCACCTTTCTGCACAAGAAGTGCAGCTATTGACAAGGCTTTGTCCAGAGGAAAACCAATCAACCTCTTGATTACTTCAGAAAGAATAGCTGACAATCGATTGATGTCCGTTTTATTCAGGACATCAAGGGTCCCTCAAAAAACATATTTCTATTTGACATCTTTTTATCGTAAAAGCCTGGCACTATTGTTGCTTAACTTTTGTTATTTTTTCTAAGTTGTCTAGGAATGAACTCTGAACTCATACTTTCCATTCAGTCAGTCTCTGTTGTAAACTTTCAATGAATAATCTACGACTGTATTTTATGAATGTATATAAGAAAATCTCTCAAGTTGGTGGATGCTTGCAGATTTGTACTACAGTCAATAGAAAGGGGTCACTGCTGCACGATTTTTTAAAAATAATATTGTCTTTTCAAGAACTGCGTTGTCTGCTCCTAAAGCCACTAAATACAACTACCTATATCTGACAGACTCTTTCTTTTTTTTTTCTCTCTGTTCCCAACACTGACAATGTTCATTATCAATAATCTTGATTCATGCAGAACATAAAACCTGGAACAATGCTTTTACATTTCTTACCTGCTTGTCTTTGAAAATTGCCCTTTTAAAGATTCTCTCCTCTTGTAATTTCACTCCCAATATGAATTCCAATTTATATTGATTAGAGTGACAATTTCATTCATGTATTGTACAGCATATCTTGAACCAATGATCTCATGGAAGATGTTGTATAAACCAAAAGGTTTTTGAATCATATGACCAAGTACAACTTCAGTTCTCTGCTTTCCTTTTTAATGAGAGTTTCTATTTAGACAGTTAACCTTTTTAGCAGGAAAATACAATATCTGGGGAAGGAAATAAAAAATTCCACTACTCACAAAATATAAACCAATCTTAACAACAACAACAAAAATTTGACCTTTTAGTTCAAAACTTTATTTCTCCTAGGAAAGCTAAATGCCTTCACAGGTTGGACTCCATGATCTCAAAGCTCTTTTCCAACCTAGTTGATTCTGTGATTCTGTAATTTCTATTCTTACACAATTTACATTGTCTTGTGTTTTAATTTTTAATTTTTATTCATTTAATTCCTCATCTTCTTTTTTTGTTGCTGTTGTTGTTTTGCTATGCTAATTCTGAGATTATTGTTTTCATTAATTAGCTCCTTTGTCCAATACAAAACCACAACATTATTCTAGATTCTCGAAAAGGCTTAAATCAACTGATATATTCCTCTAGACTTAAAACGGTGTAATTAAATCAAATATAGTTTGATGTTGCTTTTTTCTACAGTAAGCCCTATGGAATTGTCCCCAAAACACTACCTGGAATTATTGCAGGTCTGTGAAAAGGGGATCATTTTTGTACAAAATAGCATTAATCATATAATTCCTGTTGGTTTCTGCTGCAGTTGTTTCCATCTTCTTTGACTTTTAATTCATTTGGATCAATACTCATAAAGAAAATCTTATCCAGCTGTTTTGACTCTTGAATACACTGATGAGGTGACCTTACAGACATAAAATCTCTAAATTCAGAGACTGTTTCCTTAAACTGTTTTATACGCATGTACTAAAAGAGTAAGTTAAAAATAAGATTTTCCAGGAATCTGTGAAAGCCATAGGATAGATGGGCTGGTCCTGCCTTGTCTCCACATAATGGCACCCTGAGCTGATCCATCAAGCCTTTCTTTCCACACATCTTGCTCGCAAAGTGACTGAGAAGGAATGCTACTCACTAAGAAGAAAAAGTGAGTGCTGCTCTTCTCTTGGTTTTCACAAGCCTATCACAAGGTGTTACTTGCCTGCTTCATCTGTTTTTCAAAGATCCTCTTGTTATCTTGAGATAAAGAGAGCTGCCTCCTTCTGCCAGCAATAGAGACACCGATGCCGGAAATGTATATGCTCGTAAGTCCCCTTGCAAGAGTCAAATGTTTGTGAAAAAGAACAGTCTAGCATTTCCATGTGGGTTTTGTCATTTCTTTCTTCAGGAAGCCTGGGCACGTTCACTCCTGGTCCAGGCTGCCAAGTGCACGGAGCCCTTGCCCTCGCAGCCTCCAGCTCAGCAGGGAGCTCACGGGGAGAGCTGAGAGCCAAAGTGCCACTCACAGGGACCTGTGCTGAAGGTGTCACCTGGGGCCTGTTCGGTGAGGTCTGCACAAAAGACACAGCAAAAGGCCCTCTGCTGCAGCAGAAACTGTGCACAGAAAATGTTTTGGTAGAGAGGTGTGAAAAAAGGAGCATCACATTTTGCACAACTGATCGGAGAATCTTCCTGTGCTATCACTTCAGTTACTTTGTCACATCCCCACTTCTGCAAAGTTTAGAATATCCAGTGATTTTCACTATATCACACAAGTGAATTGGTATTTAATGTACCCAAATAGTGTGATATGACCTTTTTAATATGAAACTTTTCTTGAGTAGATTTTAGAAACCCGACTTCCTACTGCCTAATAAGCTGGTAAAACTTCATTTTCTGTTATAACATTGATTAAATTTTGAATATCTTTCAGCTACAAAAACATATGGTGTAAGTAAAACATGCACAGATTGAAACATTTCTGAGGTAAAATTGGTTAACTCATTTTTTTTGAGCATCAGCAACATTTAAATTTGGATTTAAAAGATTAAATCTGATATAATTTTTCAGACTATAAAATTATTTTAGCTTCTTTTTAATAATATCATTACACTTTTTTTCAACCTCAGTTTTCTTTACGTGAGAAATTAAATTATGTTATAAATTTAATAAATTTATTTTTAAAGCTATTGGACAGGGGAATTCTCCTATCAAGATCAGATCTGAAAAGCCATCCTAGATAGAATCATGTGTCTTAAGTGTTCTCAAATGTCTTAGGAACATGTTCCTTCAGAAACTTGTTCTGACCTCTGTCCAAATGTAAAGTTCTGTGACAAAAAGCTGTTCCATGAATATCAAGGAAACTGTAAATTGTCTTCACGAAAGATTCTTAGAGGCAAAATCTCTAAGGTGAGATCTCTCTAGTCATGTGATTTAATGTTACGAATTAATATTGATCAGATAATGAAAGAGGAACTTATATATACCTCTGTGTCTGTGTCCATATGCACTTCTACGTGTCCTGAAGTTTTGTCACACAACAAAAAATGAAAATAAATGTCTCAGTAATATATTGAGGAAACATTTTTATTTGTCTCTGAAAATATGTTTTTTTTCTCACAACCGTGGGCTGTTCCTTATCAAAGTCAAAGCTCTTTTCAAACAATATTAAATAGCAGCAATTCCAATGCCTGCCAGTGCAAGGTTAGAGAAGATTAGCTCAGTGATCAGTCCTTTAATCTTTACCTTGACTTCAAATTTTGTAGCTCAAAGACTTTATTTTTCCCTTTAGTATTGGAACTAAATGAGAATTTACTGTGTGGAAGATGTAATCACTTCACACTGTTTCAGTGAAGTATTTAGATGATGATTTAGAGAACTAATTTAATCAATGTCTGACTGATGTGTCAAAATATTTATTCAAGTGAATGCATCTTGTTTAAAAGGTGAATGTTTACAGGCTTGTAAGAGTAGTACATTTAAAGGTTCATTTAAAATACATATTCCCAATTAAAATCGAAGCTAAAGAATCACCTCCCCATTTTTTTTCTACTTTTTACAGGAGCAATTAGGTTTTTACTAAAAGACTCAAGGAAACAAAATACTTTTTAACTATTAAAATATAACACCTTATATAGATACAGCAGATGTTCCAAGTTTAAATATTCCGTATTTCCAAAATAAATTTCTTTATAGGGATACAAATCGCATCCAGTATAAAACTCAGTATTTAGAGACTTCTTCAGCATTCCCATGTTCACTAATTCCCCGAAAACAAACATTTATTGTCACAAATTTTCCATTACTTAAGAAACATTTTAAGTTTATTTATTATTATTATTATCATTACTACTACTGCTACTACTACTATTACTATTATTATTATTATTACTATTATTACTACTATTACTATTATAGCTGTAATAAAGAGTTTGCCAGATTTTTGATCCCTTGAGTGCTAAGTCTTTCCTAGCTGGTATGGTATAACAGAAGAAGCCATACCTACATTTTCCAAACACAAGTTAAACAGCGGAATATGAGAACCAGATTAAAACAGTTACAGTCTCATAAAAGGCAATTTCAACAATGCAAAGTGGTCTCCCATATAAACATTATTGCCACTCTAAGGCATTATTACTGCACAATTTCAATAAGAAAATATAGCAAACGTGTAATAGGTAATTTCGAAAAAAATAAAAAGAAAATAGGCCAAGAGATTATCAAATATATTCGGTTTTATGGGACAAAATAATTACACTGAGTGGTTACGACAATGTTCTGCACCAATAGAGAAAATTGGAACATGTGTGTTGAGTAAGCAGTTGGCATCTTTGACCCCCTTATGCTCTGAACTTGCAAACACTTATCCGTGGAGCAGAAGGTCCATTTGGGTTTGTGTCACATTCTGATGGTGACATTGTCTGTCATTCCTGGGGTTCATGCCTCTTTTTGGTATTCCTCTGCTCGCTTGGCAATACATGCATTTGGAGAGATGGGCCATTTATAAACTCAGTTTTTCCTTTTGTGAGGTAGATTTTTTGGACAGAAATCCAGGAGATTTGCTTCTTTTTGTCTACCAGTTGTTCAGCATCTGGTAGCGGAGATAGTAGACTGCTTCAGGCCCCAGTCTAGAGCAAATCACAACTTCTTTGACAAACAAAAAGTGATATGGATCTCTGTGCAGCAGCGTTTACCAGGGATTGTTGGATTTGGAGCAGGATGAATAAGAATAGCAGTGGGGACATTTACTTTTCCTCTCCAGAACGGATAAATTTAAATTCTTTCATTCATTTTAGCTTGCTGTTGAATAACTTCTGCTCATCTCAGCCTAAACAGGTCTGACACAATATTAATCTGTCACTGATGATACCTAAAAATTATTTAATTTAGGCAAAATTAACTAATTAACTATTAATTCTTGAAATGATTTTATAATGGAAAATTGCTTCAAGTAAGAGCTGCAGCCAGTCCATACGGAAAACAAAAACCAAACCAAACCAAACCAAACCCAACCAACCAACCAAACAAACAAACCCTCCCCCCAAAAAAAACCTCAAACCAAGCGAGCAAGCAAGCAAACAAATCCCCAAGGATAAGCCCAACAGGAATTTCTAAGCATTCCACAAAAAGTACAATTTTTTTTTTTTTAACTGTTTGCTATTGGTAAGCGTTTTAATTTATTTTCAGGAGTGTTTGCAATTCCCTGTAAAATTTGAGAGCATGCAAATTTATCTGTCAGTTTACTGCTTTAATCTGCAGATAATGTCTTTTGAAACATGCAGGAAAACCTACATCAAGTACTAAATCAAGTACCAGATCCACAAGCTGAAGAATTTATTATAGGTTCTTGCTGACAGGAACTAATTTGCTCACCTGCTATCAGGTAACCCTTTCAGTGTAGTCCTAGTCCTGTAGCCCTCCAGAAATTTTTCTGGTGTCATGTGAATCGCTGTGACATTATGACATGAGGCAAGAAAACTAACCCTACATTTCTGGCAGCAGTTGACTCACTTGAGTTTTATAATCACCACAAATCTCAATAAAGTGTTTTCAACAGTTGTCAGCTACCACGTGGTGTTTTCTTCGCAAATGGTTGCTTTGGCCACTAGTAAAACATAAAATATTTATCACTCCCTATACTCGTGAAAACAACAGAAAGCCTTTAGAATAAAATCTGGAAGGCATTTTCTTATCCTTTAGTACTGTTTCTAAAAGTTTTGATTTTCCTTTTATATATATATATATATATATATATGCTTTTATAAAATGAAAACTCTTATAGTTTGTCTGTCTTTACAAGTGAGACAAAGGAGTGCTGAAAAGTTTTTCAGGTGAATGTGTTGGGAAAATTAAATTTCACATAAAGCTTTTTGCAAATTAATATCACTGGGTGAAACAGACTTTGGTGCACAGTCTTGAAAAAGCATCACTGATGTCTAAGGGAAAGATTTAAAATCTATCTTTTATTCAGGTTTTGTCGTTGTTTATACTGTACCGTACCTCAGAATTGCATAGGATAAAACAGTAAATTGAATAAATTGACTACCGTGTAAGTGAAATAATCCCTGTGCTGCCAGTCAGCTCAGATTTACCTTTATCTAAGGTGACAGAGGTCAAATTCTAGGCTAGCTGAACACCACTTTTAATTAAATGAATATTAAAGAGCTTCCACAAGACTTCATAATTTGACTGTCTATTGTGTGATTAAGCATTCATTTACACGCAGTCTTATTTCAAAGATTATATCAGCAGAAAGTGGGAAAATGTAGTCTTTTTGCTCAGCAGTCACTTAAAAAAAAAAAAAAAAGGCTCCCCTCAAAGCAACCAAAACACAGAATGAGATCCAAAATTTTGAATAATAATTAGGAGGTTCCTTACAACCCTGACACGAAAAGCACTGCAGACACTGGTGTTACATCAGTCCTTCCTAACTGTCTTGAAAAATATGTGCCATGTTACAAAGAAAACAGCTCACCAGCTGTTTATGTAAAAATTATTTGAAGAAAAACAAGCATGGCCATATGGCACTCTAGCAATACAGTGGGAGCATGGAGAATATTTTCTGTAGATTGTAGTAGATAATAGTCATGCTAAGTAGGGTGTCAAATATTGATGACACATTGTATTAATAGTTAATCTCTCCTTTTATCCTCTAAGTGCCCACATTTCTTAGCAGCTTGTATGTTGGCAACAAATTAATAAGTTATTATGATGAAAAATTGAATTTTATGGAATGACAAAATATTTAATGTGCTGAAGAAGCCCCAAACACTTTCCAATTAAAGGATATTCAAAAAATATTATGCCGTCATTTGAATGGCATAATGACATTTCATAGTAAAGAAAACACTGCTCTTATTGTTACCACATATTTTTCTTTTGTGATTCCTTTATTTTGCGGTTTTTTAGAACATATATGGTTCTGCATTCATATTTTGATCTTGAAAATTTATTTCCGGGGGAAAAAATCTTCCATTTACTCCTGCAAAAAGAGCCACAATCTGAAAATCTAAGTTGTCAATATGGAGGTTCTGCAAAGGTTTGTCGAAACTAAATGCATGTATTAAAGATATTAACAAGGTTAAATCCTAGGCAAGCCCAGAGCTACCAGATAAAGGATTAAAGTGGAGAAGGAAAAGAGAAGCTCAGCAAGAGCCAGTGCTAAGGTGTCAAGCTGGAGAGTGAAGCACCATGGTGGGGACAGGACGACAGGGAGTCAAGACAAGCAAATTATTAGGGAATACTTTTCAACAGCTTGTGCATGTATATTCTTAAGTACATGTGAGCACTTACTTTGCTTCATTTCAGTATTGTGTACTTTTAAATATTGGTTCAGACTGTATTCTCTCTCTCGCTCTCTGCTGGGAAGAGACACTGGAGCAGATTCAGCTGACACAGACCTATAGGTCAGGCAGTGAGAATTTTGGTGAGGTGCCTTTATTCTATTATCATAAACTCCCTCACGTTCCCAGCCTGGCTCTTAAGCTATTTCCTCTCTTTTCACAAAATCAAAAACATGTGAGGGGTTTTTCCCTCCAGTTGGTCAGAGAAACAATATATTCACTTTCCAGGCATTGCAAAATGCTTTGGGTTTGTTGTTGGTTTTTTTTTTTTATTTTTTTTTTTTTATTTACCATCATGAAGTACATTTACAATTGGAATAGAACAGTTATGCACAGATAGAAAGAATAAATTTCCCATAATGGTATATAATCCTATAATATCAGTTGGTCTTAAAGGAGTTTGATGGAATGGTCAAACCTTAGAAAATGGCCTGAAGTTAAATAAACTCAAGTGGGAGCTGGATTCCTAAACCAACAGTCTTCCTCTGAGACACAGGATAACTGAAGAGAGACTAATTGGCTTGCAGACTAGGACATTCTGCTTTCTCCATGGAGTAAATCCTATTATGCTTACTTTATCCATCTGTTAAATGGTTGCATTTTTGTCTGCTGAAAAAAAGAATGTTTTGAGTTGCACTCAGAGAATAGCTTCTGTTTTCCTTCAGCAAAAGATTCATGAGGCAAAAGTCTTTCACTGAGAATGTCAAAAACTTTACTTCTCACTGCATCAATCCAAACACTGAATTAATTGTTCTGGTCTGTGAATAACACAGGAGACACGTTTGGAAAAAAACTCACAAGTAATACAGTACCATGGACCATTCTGGATGGATGTATATTTTATAGCTGCTTGCTATTAAAGAGAATTAACTTTAATGTTCAAGAGGTTCTTCTGGCCTGTGTTTTCTTCTCTAATCCTATATTGAACTACATATACAATGTGGTTGGAAGCATGTGCCTCATATATGACTTTTGGTCATGTCACCCACATATAAATGAAAACTGCTTATTTTTAAGATTACTAATTACATTTTCTTTTCGAAGAGCATAAGTTTTCAAAAACAATGCACATTAATTTCGGTAGGTTCTAGTCCAGCAGGAGTACCGTGTAGCACTTATCAAATAGGTTTATCTCAAGCTAGGTTTATCTATGCCTTTAGAAGCAGAACTGAGTTCAATCACCTGTACCTTGACACAAGCACTAAGGAGTACTAGCTTGGCAATGTCTTCCAGCCATTTCTTCCCTTCTTCATCATATCCTTACTGACAATAAATTTGACTCAAATTTTTTTTTCAGATAACTACTGACATCTTGAAATCTTTGGGCACCTGTACTAGAACACCACTAGAAACAAACGTCCATTTGCATACTGGTGGCAGCGACTTCACAGCACACCCTGCCCTTTCCTTGAGCTTTCATCAATCCATATAGAACTCTCCAGAATAGCTTCAACTGTTGACAGCCTCTACCCCTGTCAGGAGAAACAAATACCACAAGCTCATCATGCACCCAGCTGTGTATGTTGGTTTTACTTCGTGGGTAACAGTACAAGTACGTGAATATCAAATGCATCTTCATTTTAGATCAAATCCAGAGGCATAATGCTGACTTTAAGGATTAGTTCTTTAACTCCCTGATCTATTTTCACTACATTTATTTATTTATTTATTTGTTTGCAGAATTGTTGAGGCTGGAAGGCATCTTTTGTGATCATCTGTTCCAATCTTCTGCTCAAGCAGGGTCAGCCAGTGCTTACTGAGAATGATGGTCTTGGCACAGTAGTTTTCATTAAAAAAGTACAGATTAAAGTATTTCACTTTGCAGCATTAAGCCAAAGTTTTGGAAAAGGTAACCGAAAATTTACAGCTACCATAAATACATGACTGTCTGTGTATTTTGCATGTTTTTATGAATAATTCTAAAGAAATAGCATGTCTGCTTCATCCAAACTGCAACTGTGTATTGATTTCTCTCCACAATGTTTCTAAAATATTTTAAAAATTAGTCCTTTTTAAATAGAAATTTGCATTTGGAACATTCGTTTAGTGTTTCCTCAGTTTTATGAAAGTTTACTCATTTCTACTATTACTGTATCAGTGCCTGAAATTTATTTTTGTTAAAACCTGGTTCATGGCAGAGAAAAGGACTGCGGAGGATTCCATCTTTTTGATCATATTATCCTTCCCTCACATTCTGTTGTTATCCTCAGGGCTCTTAATGATGTTAAAAGGAAAGAACTGGAGGCTTTGTTATGCTCAAGAAACTGCATTTCGGTTCCCAGTGCTGCTGATTGTGTCAAGCTTTTGTCAGCTCTAATTAGAAGTGAACTCCCAGATTTCAGTAAACCAGGTAGGGGTGTCACCCTTTATAGAAGTTGCCGATTTGGGAGGGAGATATTGTTTGGCTGAGATGTCAGACAGTGCCAAAACATTATGTGGCATTAGCAAGAATCTTCTGGCCTGCAGCATGACTAGAGTCTCTTGAGGTCACTGTTAATATGTCTGTGTGGGATTCAAACGTAGGGCAAGAAGCACAGCAAACATCAAGGTTTTACCTTGGAAATATAAATTTCTGGGAACAGCGAAGATCTGCAATATGTTTTGCGCCTCTTTCAACTACCAATTTATAACATGATTCTTTCATTAGTTAAATAAATCTCCAAACAAGCAGGTTCTTTTGTATTCCCTTAGTATTTCTTCAGTCCTTTCTCTCCAAACGTTTTACATTAAAAATGACAGAACTTGTTCTCTAAACCTGTTATGAATCATTTGGCAGAAAATAAGCATTTAAAAGTCATAATAAATATAGAGAAATATGTGAAAGCTGAAAGATGCCAGATTAACTAATTAAATTCTCCGTAATGTGTTTGATTGATAGGAAAAAAGGTTTCTTAGCTTTTTTCTTCCTGCTTTTTTTTGTAAGTTGCTGAACCATATTTTTTCAGTTTATTGTCCTGCTGTTTCTCAGATTTTGAGCAGTAGAGAGGTATGTTTGTATATAATAAAACTTTTGACCAAAGAAAAGGCTGAGGAAAAGAAAGAAGTTCTCCTGATAAATAGGTTTTCCTCAAAACTACATTATTGTGTCTACTTGCATCTGCTTTTGCTAGCACAAGAGAGAACAAACTGGAGGAAAAAGGGTATCAGACTTCTTGATGGGACCTGTCTGTATGGGAATTGCAGTGAAAGGAGATTCTGTCTATTTCAGGCAGCATCATGAGATCAAAAGAACCAGCATGCCTTGAAAGGTGGACTGCTACATTATGAGCTTTTTGAAATTGCAGTGTTCCAGATAAAGGAATCAAAGTCGTGGTGTGCCACAGTTGTCTGCCTGATAAATACTCTAGTGCAGAAAAATTCATGTGCCTACACTTGACTACTCCTCTTCCCAAATAGACAGGAACCCAAATGTCAGCAAAATCAAACTAAAAATATGAAAGCAAATTGCAGAGGATGACTCTCCTGGAAAGATTCTCTCCCCCTACACCTCCAACAATTGGATCTCTAATTATATCAGACTGGAAAAGAATAAACTGTTGAGACATCAAGGTTTCTCAGTTTGATATCTGTGCGGAAAAGGAGAAAAAGAAAATGCAATTCACAGCATTCCAGTGTTCATATACTCACTATGTGATATACTCTAACACCTACCTCATTAAATGATCTGCTATGTCCATCCCTACCATTCTTTCTGTGAAAAGGCAGCTCAGATTTATTTAAGGGAAAAAAAAGTAGAGAGCAAAGAACATCAAGAAGAACAAAGTGCAGGCATGAATATAAACATTTTGAACTCCTGTAATTTAATACATTTTAAATCAATATTATCCTTTCACTGTAGACTTTGGTAACTAATGGTCAGCAATTGCCATTTAGTTAAAATGATCACCTTTACTTTTTCTACTGAGCTGCTTGGTAATAGCTTTTCTTTCATAGCCGTATTTTGACCATTATGTCGTCCCAAGCCATTGAAGTCAGAGGAAACAATACATGAAACAGTAGCACTGTAGAATAAACTCATGTTAAACACTATTCTCACCAGCTATTCTGCCTAAAAACATTGTACAAAAAAGCTGATTTTTTTTTTTTTAAAGAAGCTGCTCTGCCTTGTGGAAGATAATCTGTTCTGAATATTTCCCAGCCTCTTCAAGAGACCAAGAAAAGACAAAGTCTTGGTAACACAGCTGTTACTCATACTAAAGCACTAAAGACTCTCAACAGTGCCTGAGAATCAGTGACATCAAAGTTTCTCGGTAGATCAAATTACATTCTAACTATGTTTGATGTTTATTTGGAGGAAGATCAGAACCAGTGAAGAGATATTAGGTCAACCTAGACAGACAAAAGTCAAGGGGATTGGAATATTTCCAACAGACAGATTGTGTTTTGTGGTGTTTAGTTAGAAGCCTTACTCAGACATAGAAACCTTTCCCAGAGGTCAAGACTTTCAGGCAGTAAATTGGTCACAACATTCAGGTCACGCTATTTGTTTCCTTTCTAAGATGCACTCCAACTAACAGATTTCCTCAGCACATTATGAGCAGCACCTCCACCTAATGGTGCCTTTACATTAATGGTCCTGTTACTTACACAGTGCCCCTTACCAAAATAAAAGAGATTAAGACCCAGGGAGAACACACCTGGGGCAACATTGACCAATAAGGTGTGTCCCTTGAAAACAGCATTCATAAGTAATTCTAATACCTGCAACAGGTACAGGCAGCTCAGCACTTAGATTAATAATTATATCAGGAACTATTAATACAGTTCATTACAGTACTGAATGTGGGGAATGAAATTTCAAATATGATAGTAGAAGAACAGTAGCGATATGTCTAAAGTAGTGATATTCAAAACAAACAAAAAAAAAGGTGCACAAGAACGTATTAAGCTGCCACAAAAAACTGCTTGTACTTCCCATAACCATCTAAATTCTTAGAAGGAGTTATATTCAGGAATTCATCTTTAGGAAACTAATATTTTTACTCGATAAATTTATTTTTGTATATTCTCTTAAACCTTGGTTTTCCAGTTCTATAGGAAATACATTTAAAAATGCAGCATATACTTTAAAACAAATGTGTTCTATGACAGATGTTTCCTCTTAGTTGTAGAAAATGAAATTAACACTGTACTTCTCTGAAAAGAAAATTTAAGCTCAGACTCCTGAACAGAACATCTGTGTTGGTTTGGCACTTTGCTATATGAAATGAAAAATAATTTCACACTCCTAGTAAAAGCAGGTTTCATCAATATACAAAGCATGATGAAGTTGTCAGCAGCAACTTTGGCTTTCTTAAAAGTATGCATGTTAAAAATCCCAGCTCATACTGCAGTTTTCCTCTATTCTGAAAAGACAAATCAGGATGTGGGTCCAGCAGAGGAAAGCAGAACCAAATCCAGTAGAGGTATTTTTGTATTTTGTTCTGATCTACTCCAGTGTATTAGGTTAGACTAATTTTGATAATCCCACCCCACAAATTAGAATTGCATGGAATAAAAAATAATCTACCAGCAAACCCTAAGAAAAGTGAAAATGTACACTATACACAATAATGTATTAAACAGGATTTTTACTTATAATAACCACTCCATATTGAACTGATAGAAAAATGAAACATTTTGGTTATATCTAGAACACTAATTAGGAGTGGAAGCAGAGATATCAATAGCTATCATCTGAAACCAGAACCATGTGAGGCATTAGAGATGATAACAACAACAATTATTTCTTTTCAGATTCACTGTTTCTTAATTAGATGTTTTGTAATTGGGAATAGAAAGTTTTGCAAGTTGGCAGAGCTCCACTTACTTCTTTTAGTGGGCCTTTTCTCTCCTTCAAATGAATAAAAAGATACAGAGATTGGAAAGTGGAGTAGAAAATGGAGACTATACAGTGGGGTGGTAAAGGGGAGCTCTAAAAAGAAATTTAAAACCGTATTTAGTATTTTAATTATTTAAGATGAGGGCAAACTTTAAGAAGTGTTACCATTTATGTTCTTAAGAGTATACACCAACATCATATGCTGGATGATCGCCTTATGGATGTCAGTAGAAATTAAAAAATTAAAATACTTCAAAGCAAAATCAAATGTGCACCTCCCCACAATATAATTTTGTCCCAATATTGTGGTGAGCAGAAAGATTTACAGCACATAAACACCCTGCATAAAAACCTGGTCTGGGGTTTTATTATATACACAAAATAGCAGGAGACCATTTTATGTTGCTCAACACCATACTAAAAACAGGATAGTGAAAAGCACACAGTAGTCATTTTAAATGACGAAATCTATAGGGAAATTCATTCATTTCTGTAAGAAATAAATTAAATTATTTTGGAAGGTCTGAATAGATAACAAATTGCTAAAAATCATATTTGCATTTGCTGCTGTACATATTACAGCTAAGAAGGAGCTGTTTTTCTTCTGCAGTGGCTGATGAGGTGCTGTTTTGAGTTTGCGAAGTGTTGACAAGACAGGGACGTTTTAGTTATTGCTGAACAGTACTTGTACAGAGTCAAGGCCTCTTCTGATCCCCACTCCAGCCACCAGTGAGCAGGCACAAGAAGCTGGGTGGGGACACAGCTGAGACAGCTGAGCCCTGCAGACCTAAGGGACATCTCATACCCTATGGCCTCATGCTCAACAATAAAAGCTGGGGGGAGAAGTACAAAAGGGGGAGGTTCAGAGTTACAGTGTTTTGTCTTGCCGAGCTATACGTGAGGGACCCTGGCTTCCCTGGAGATGGCTGAACACCTGCCTGCCCATGGGAAGAGTGAATGAATCCCTGTTTTGCTTTGCTTGCACATGCAACATTTGCTTTCTGTATTAAACTGTCTTTATCTCAAACCACAAGTTTTCTCAAATTTGCCCTTCTAATACTCTACTCAATCTCAACATAAGGGAGTGAGCAAGTGATGTGGGGCTGAGCTGCCTACCAAAGTTAAATCCCAGGCAGCTTCTATTGGCAGCAGAGGAATTAAATGAAGTATTGCAAAAATTTAATCTTTAATTCATCCCGTTTTAATATTAGTGCAAAAGTTCTAAGAAACCGTTAAATACATAAGATTTTCCATTAATTTTACATTCTATAGAGTGTAGGATTGATAACTTTATACATATTTAGCTAGACTGAAGTAAGTTTACAAAGTTACCTCATAGGAAAACAGATGTTTCAAAAAAAAAATTGTTCACGAAAAGAAACGAGCACCATCAGTTGTGTTTTTTCATCTTTTTAATTGAAAAAAACATTACTGGTACAATAAACAAAAAAAATCCCATCACTAGTACGGTAAAACAAAGTAAGGATTTGGTGCTTCAGGGAGCAGTTTTAAAGCAGGAATTCTGTAGGCACTGGAGAAATTAGCAATGGAAGTGGTGCGGTCAGGGAAATTCTCAAGTTGGTCATCACAATTGTTTTCACCTATCAAGCTACATTTTTCTGAAATCCAAATAAAAACGAATACTTAATAAAGAAGTCATCATTTCTATGTAAAATGAGATGGAAATTAAAGGAAGACTAGAATTAATAAATTAGTAAAATCCGCCATATGCAAATAACAGATCAGGAGGTATGTTGGGTTCTTTTAATGCTAATCGGATTTTGCAATTGTTTTCCACTATTTTGACTATGATAAACACAGAATTTGAAATTTTCGAGAATTGTCTTTCCCTTACAAAACCCCCACAACTTCTGCAATATTAACTTAACAAGTCTATATGTGACAATTTGAAATTTGGCAAATATTTCATTGAAAAACTATAGTCAGAAAAATTAAAGCACTAACAAATTTGGGCTTTGATCATTTAGCCTTCCCAAGTACTGCTTCTCTATGACATTCGATTTTTTTCCACCACTTCCTCAATTTAATAAAAAAACCCCTCTTTTTCTCGTTGAAAAAGCAACAACCTGTAGCAGCAAAGCTGATATATGAAAGTTAAAATAAGTTTCCTAACAGCTATTAAATAAATATTAACACTGCTTAGAGTAGTATTAGCTTCTTGCAATCAATTAGGGCAAAAAATACTTGCCTAATAAATAACCTTCTGGTACTGCATCTGTGGTGTTTTGGGTTGGGTTTTTTCTTGTTGTTGTTTGTTTGTTTGTTTGGTGATTGGTTAGTTGTTTTAAATATATATATATATGCTTTGAGAAGTTGCAGTCGTGTTTCTTTTTTTTTGAATCTTGAACTCATGGAACACTTTTTGATGTTTCTCTTTGAGTCTTCCTCTGTTTACTTCATGACATTTATTTCCTAATTCTTTCCTGCAGGAGCTATGCTTCAGAGAAGTTATGTGAAGTAAAGCTTGGTAACTGACAGAAGAACTGGTGGTGTCACTCAAAGAACTCCAAGAGCACTGAGAATCTCTTTGATAATCCAGCTTTATTTTGGCCACAATTAGCAAATAGCAGGTTTCTTCAAAGACTGGAGGAAATCTCTGCAGAAGCTGGGCAGTGGTCTTTCCCAAACATTTAGTGGATCCTTGCTGAATAAAGCAATTTTATTTTCTGTGGTCTATCGTTGTATCCAAAGAAGAGTAATGAAGTTGGTGAAGGATCTAGAGAAGTCCTGTGAGGGGTCACTGAGAGAGCTGAGGAGAGAAGGCTCGGGAGGGCCGTAATGGTTCGCGACAACTACTTGAAATGATGTTATTGTGAGATGGATGATGGCCTCTTCTCCTAAGTAGCAAGAAACAGGATGAGTGAAAATGCCACCACGTTGCATCAGGGGAGGTTTAGACTGGATATTAGGAAAAAAGTTATTCACCAAAAGGATTACCAAACACTGGAGCAGGCTGTCCAGGGAAGTGATGGAGTCACATCCCTGGAGGTATTTAAAATACCTGTAGATGTGGCACTTTAGGGACGTGGTTTAGTGGTGGACTTGGTAGTCTTTTGTTAATGGTTGTATCTAAAAGGTGTTTTCCAGCCTAAATTATTCTATAATCCCCTAGAAACCTTCAAGATTTGCATAGAAAATTAGTTCCTTCTCTCTTTTTATTTAACCTGATTTGAGCCTAATGTAGGAATAGAAACCATTTTCTGTTTATCCAAACTTGTTTGTGTCATTCCCTGCCCATACTAATAAGTGTATATCCCCAACATCATCTGTAAGGCAGAACTGAACATAATTTCTCAAAAGTCCGTGATGAATTTAGGTATACTGCTTCCTTTTATTAAAAATACAGTACTGCTAAGAAGGTTAATGGAGGATCTGAAATAGTTAGTAGGAACAAAATATTGAAGTCATAACTATAATTTCTGAGAGGATTTATACCCCTTGTGGGACTGACTATATGTTATTCAAGTCGAATGAATATTTTCAATGATATCTGCAGGAGCAGAGCACACCTCCTCTGTGAATGTCATACAACACTGACAGAAAAATTTGGAGAGGTGTGAAGGTCTTGTTGACCTCTGCTGTCTTGTGCCTTTTCTTTAGTTTTGATTAAAATTATTAAGGATTTTTCAGAGAAAATTATGTTCCGAGCTTACTGTACAAGAAGAAGGCATTTGAGATTGATAAAAGAATGAGTATATATAAGAAAGACTTTTGGGCAATTTTCAGTTGCACTCTGGGCAATTAGACACCCACCTTTAATTAAAAGTCAGTGGAGCTTAGTGACTAAGTACCACTCATGAGTTTCAAAGTATCATTTAATTGATAGAGGAATGAATTAAAAAAAAAGGGAGGGGGAGACTACATTTGAGTTGAAAGAAGTAGATTTCTTTGAGTCTGAAATGTTTAGACTGAAAAAGTGTCATTAAAATATTTCTGTAAGGCAGATCAAGAGAAGAACATGGTAGTGCAGAATAAAATAGAAAATAAATGGAGCAGTTGAAGTTTCTGGTTGATTAGAAATCTGTCACTGAGCAGCAAACTGTGCTAGGATTTTTATGTGAACAGTAAGATAATGGAGTTAGAGCTTCTTCACTCCCACTTCTCTGCACTGCATGAAGAAAAGGCTGACAACGTGGCATTTTGGGTGCTGGGGAGAAGATGCTGCAGCTCCAAGCAATGAGGCCCTGCCTGGGGGACAGGGCCACAGAGGTGGAGAGAGTCTGATGGCTGGGGCTTAAACAGCACATCCTGGGAAGGACAGTGGCCACTATGGCGTGTGCCAGTTGCCTCCTCCCTTTGAGGCTGAGTCTATCTCACCACACCTTACCTTCAGTGGAAGCAGACCTGCAGTCTAAGCACCACAGCACAGAAAAGTTACAGCAGGGTAAGTGGACATTCTTTCCTAGTGGTTCTTCCCCATACCTGAAAGACAAAGGTGAAGACTAAATATATAGAGAACAATAAATTCAATGCCAACAACTGCTGACAACTACACAAGCATACGTGCATATATAAAAAAACTATTATTCAAATTCCTTTGCTGCAGTTCCAAGCAAACGAAATCTTAGTAAATAGTAAAGGCTTTGGAAAGGATCTTGGAAATCACCGATATAGGTCATTCCACTTCCTGGAATATACTTACTGTTGCAAGAAATAACGTTGCTGAAGATGCTAGGAATCACTGAAAATAGGTCTGGAAGGAAATTCAGGGTATCATCTCATCCTACCTTCTGCCCTAAGGCAAGATAAATTCTACCTAAACTGTTCCTGTCAGGTTTGTCAAAGATACTCTTAAAAACCTGCAGTGATAGAGACTCCAGAGCATCCCTTGGCATTCTACTGATTTAGGTGGTGTTTAACCTTCTTTAATATTTGAAACATTTTATAATGGATTGGCATATCTAAAAGGAAAATATTATGCTATGTGAAATAGAAACAAATATACTAATAAATAACTTAGTGATATTTCCATCCATATTGATTTTTTTTCCATTTGAATGAATAAAATGCATAAGATTTTACAAGAGGCATGATAAGTGCTAAGATTTTTATCATTTAATAAAATAAAGTTAATTTCTTTTACTGGTTATAGTCTGGTCCATTCATTAAACTCTGTTTAGATTCTAGAATATCAATAAAAGACATATAAAAGTATTGTGTGGTAATTGATTCAGTTTTGACAGTTAATAAACTTGAGATGAAATAAATAACAGCAGCAAAATTCATCTGTTTAATAGCAGTTCTTTACTTTTGCAAAAAATCTTTTGTATTTTTTTTTAATCAAGTGTCGAATCATTTCATGTAGAAGCATTTCTTTTGAGCATTCAGAATTGTTTAGAGCAGTGCATATAGGTGCTCATCCAGGCAATTTATTAACTGGTGTTGCTAAGACTACACACAGGAGAAAGGGTTGATGAAATCCATGGAAAAATGTAATATTTATCTCGGAGAATTCAACCCTGCATGTATTTATATTAACGAATGCAAGAAAATTACTTATCCAATATGAAGTCCTTTGGTGTTTATCTTCCAAACACCGAAACACACTTTGGGCTCTACAGGGAGTTCACTTACACAGCTATTCAAATTTGTCTTTTGATTCTCTCTTTGCGATATTGACATTTTACAGTGATGTTGGTATCAGTGTTAATGCTCTCAAGTTTAGCTTCTGATGGTATCTATTATTGATAACCTTGGTGGGGAGAAATAGGACAAATAGCATTTGCAGCCTTCTTTAGTTTGGATTTTTGCTTAGATTTGTTAAAAATATGTAAAAATAAACTTGACAAATAAAAATTTCAGACAAAAATTTCAAGCAAACAAAAATTCAGAGAGTACTTTGCTCAGGTAATGCTGAGATATTTATTAAAGATGCAAGAAAAACTGAGAAGCTAAGTACATGGTGCTTTTATTTCGTAATGATTTTCCTCAGGTTATGTTGATCTAGGTGGCATTTTGCACAGGAGTTGAAAGAAGAAATGTAGGTGCATAATATTTATAAAAGAAGTCTTAATAGCCAGGTCAATTTTCATTTCATGTTACTTGAAATTATCATATTTCTGTCTCAAGAAAAACAAAAGCAGAAGACCTGACGTGAACCAGCAATGGTAGTATAGTTTCAGAATGCATATAATCAATATAATCAATACATTGATTATGTATACTGCATATAACCAATATAATCAGAAATATTTACCTGGCTATCCATTATGACTTAGTTTTGAAGATGGTGGCCACTCCTAGTCCAGGTTAAAACACAGGCAAACAATGGGTGTATTTTAATATTTTTGAAGTGACTCAGGACTTTTATGGTGGAAACTGTGTAACTGAGATTTTTCGATCCCAGCTTTACATATTTCAGATTAGGTTCTGTCAGAAATCTTGGACAGTCTATGTGATTATTTGGGAACACAAGATTTAATCTCAGTTCCATGCATTGATGTAGATGCCAGGAACTCTAATGCTGCAATAATGCTACAGTAGCCACTAAATTATTATTAGCATATATTTGCTTAAAAGTAAGTAATGAGAAAGTATTTTTAAAAGCAGAAAATCGTAAGTCAAGTAATAGAAATTCAATATTAGAAAAAGAAACTCAGTGTAAATCAAATGCTGCTTGATTTGGATAAAGTGAAAGATTTACTTAGTTACTAATCAACTTAGTTGCTCTCAATGTATCATTAAGGTCAAAGTGTTTACGAAAAATGTGAGATGTTTTTATGTTAAATTAGGTAGGATTAAAATGTATAAGCTATATTCTTTTACTTGGAACCTTGAACAAACAAATGCTTGTGCTTAGCAATTATTTTCATTTTACTGAAAAATTGAAAACAAGAGAAAATCCCTTTTTTCCATAGAAGGGTGTGTGACTAATATATTTTATATAGAAGAACAATTACAGGAATAAGTATGATGTGAGGATAGAAAAGGTTTTGCTCAGTTGCGTAGAATACAAATTCTGATTGTTCATATTCCTGTCCAAAATTTCCACAATATGTTTTCATTTGTATCCTTTTCATTCCATCTATGTACAAAACCAATTTACTTTGCCTACTATTCTTTGCATTTTTAAGCATACACAGAACAGTGGGGCTCATGGACCAGGTTTCTTAGGCCTCTTGAATTATTATAATTTAGAGCACAAAAGCGAGTGTCCTTAAATATAAGTCATGTAGGTTTTTGGAGTATGTAGTCAAATACTTGGTTTGAGTATTGAGTTCAGTTGTATGGAGAAAAGACATGGCAAAATTTAACTTTGTGAGATAAAAATTCCAAAGGGGAATTTAAAACAACAAAAGATAATGAATGGAAAGCAGCAATGCAAATTAAAATTTCTTAATGAAACATAAGGTAATTTAACTTCTTGGACTTGGAACACCAGCTAATTAAAGATGTGTATAGAAAAAATTAAGTTGGAACAGAATTGCATATCCTTTAACAAAAACAAGATAGGAAGAAAGCAAGAGCAAAGAAAAATAATTAGAGGGTTCTGATCCAATCTGATATCTTTTAAATAAGAAGAAATATTTTCTAAATGAAACCAACAGATCCCAAAATACACAGAGAAAGGGGGNAAGAGCAAAAAAAAAGTGAAGGTCTCTTGAAACAGTGACAGGAGAACATGAATAGAAATAACTGTCTAGAGAGACTCAAATAATAAAGAGATCAGTGGATTATATCGGAAGCAAGAAATGTGCAAACAAGAAATAGGAGGAAAATATGGATTTTGGAGAATTTAAAATAAGTAATAGATTTTCACAGGTATTACATAGCTTTCCTTGATTCATACTCATATTGATGAGGGTGTTGAAAACGCACACACCAACATATTCATGATTTTTTTTTTTACCTAACACTGAAATCAGTATATCATCGCTAAATTACAGTCTATTCAGTCAAATACATTCATTTGCATTTAGTGATTTGGGTCCTTACAGTAGTTCTTCTTATATCGTTCATTAAATGCAAGAAACAGACTCAAATTTTAGCAACACCTTGCACCCTCACATTTGACTGCAGTTCTGTCTTCAATTATAATTATGATTACTGTTTGCTAACACTGAAAAATTTTTTGAGTAAAAAAGCTTGGGCAAACTTAAAATCCCTGTCTAGTATATTATCTTTTCAAGAAGAACGAGTGCTTGTTCAGTGCCTTGGTCAAATGAATAAGATTGATTTTTAAGGTCTGGTGCCATGGCCAGTCTTATAATTTATGTTGCTATTCACCCCATACACTGAGAGTATGTGTGTACATAGTCTGTGAAGGACTATCTTGCTAATTCTGGTCTTGTGAATGGAAAGGTAGGGAATGGAATTGTCACTGGAATGTTGCCAAGGAATATGTCTCAGACCTGGATGTGTAATACTTCACACAGAGCTGGGGACAAGTTGCAAACAAGTGAGTTAGAGGCTTTTGGAAGGGCCTCCAGAGGTTTTCACTCAGCCTGGAAGCTTGGTATGAGTGACAGTGAGAATACTTCCGGCTTTATTAAGCACAGCACTGCCTAAGCCCCAAACATCAGTCAGTAAATCTTACCTTAGAAGAAGACTTACATGGGATTGCTGGGATTGTGTTGAATATGCAATTAACAGTCTAGGAAAAAAAGTTGACAAAATGGCACACCACAAAAATATACATTAGTTGTAGAAAGGCGTGAAGACTCCCAGAGGACTTAATGGTAATCAGATATGAATGGGATGGTAGTCAAAATTCTCTAGAGGCAAAAAACCAGCAGCATATATAACAAGAGATGATGTCAAAAAATTCTACGCATCGATCATGTTAAATTTGCTGAATCAAGTAGGGGTAATTATCAAGTCCATACCATCATCAGTGTAAACCAGTGACCATTAGTGGTTAGGAAAGAATCTATGTTAGACTGTACAAGAAAAAGATGAAGTTAACAACCACAGATTTCTAATGATGGATGCAATTATAAGACTGCCTTTATATTGCAGTGGATGACATCAAAAGTTTGGTGATAAACGTTGGAAATATAGAAAGTATCAGAGTACTCTAAAACGGATTTACACAGTTCAAAATACAAGAACGTATCTGTAAGACGGATTATAAAACATCTCTTTTTTCCTTCTGCAGTTCTGAAACCCAAGGAAAAAGAAACAGAAAATTAAAAGTTATGAAAATCAATACAATTTTACATTATTTTTAACTCAATGTAATATTGAAGCCGGTAGCTTATAAGTGGCTCAGACAGGACATGAACATGGTTGATAAATATTTAGGTGGAGAAAATAACTAAATGTCATTAAATTATGATCAGAAGGATACTTTTTATCCAGCTTAGATCAAGCTTCATCTGTGAGTAAGTCTTCCTAGTTATGTTCTCCCTCTATTTGAAGCATCTTATGCTGACTACTTTAAGGATGGGCTAAGACGAAGGCTGTGCAGCAAGATCTGATTTGGAAAGATAATCCCTATAGGAAATTAAGAGGAAATATGATATCTCTTTACATATCATCTTGAAATGTCATCTACTTTTAGTATTTCCTTTTTCTGATTTCAAAAGAGATATCTAGCCTCCTCTAACTTCCACAGCAACATATAAATCAGAGTTGTCAACACTGAATTGCCTAATCATCTTTGCCTGTCTACTTTTAGGCACCGTTTGCTAATGGGTTACTCACTGCAACATCGTGCTGCTTTCCAAATTTAAAAAGCCAAGAATACTACTAAAATAACTACTAAAATAACACTGAAGAGCACAACTCTCTCTTTCTCCTACTTCAATGAACGACAGAGATTTGTGTTATAATTAACAGGAAACACCCTATGCAGGTATTTTTGTAGGATCTTGGAAGCAGATGTTATCTCCTCTGGAAAAAAAAAAAGAAAATGATCAATTTGTATGTTGTTGTTTGTTTGTCTGTTTGTTTGTTTGGAGACTGTAGAAGATTTGTTTGCCTTTAAACATTAAATCAGAGGAGATTAAAATGTGGGTTTGGAAGTCTGGAGAAAGACAAAAGGCTATTTTGAGTGGAACCCCTTAAATGAAACACTTGCATTTAGAAGAAAAAGTATCAGCATAAATCCACTCTATTGCATACAATGCACGTGCAGTGCTTCCCACTAAACAAGAGGAAACAAAATTTACCTAAGTGAGGAATAACTATCAAGCTGTGCACTATCCCACAGCTATGAACGGGGTTGCAATTTGCTCATGTTTCTGTAGGGTTTGCAATTATGTTACATATGAACAAAAAATCACCCCCGGTGCCATGCTCAGGTGAATTTGATTACAGAAAACGTAATTTTAAAAAATATTCTTAGAACAGATTCTGGGTCAATAGTGTGATTTACATATTGCTGTGTCTTTCCCAAAGGAAAAATATTAATATCTTGCCTTCTGAAGCAGAAAAGTAGAAACTATGGTGACAGTAGCAATGTCTTGCAAACGGAACCTCACGTTGATTGCCATGATTATGCTACACATTAATCTACAAAACTTCGTTATTCTTTTGCCTTATGCTGGTTAAGGGGAGTACATTGGTAAGATTATGCTCACACAACTAGAAAGATAATAATGCCACACTTTTAATAACTCTTCTTTCTCCCTCATGGATATATGGCAAGAATAGAATACTATTTCCATTCTATTCCTTTCAGTATTTTCGATGATATAAGATTTTGTCAAATCCCACACAGCTATTCTTATGCAATTATGTGATGTAATTGTACTCATTAAACATTCTGCTTGTACAGCCATTAGAAAACCAAGAGACAAGCTTCGTATTAACTTGCTGTACTTGGTACCTTCTAAAAACTGGTGATAAACCCAAAATCTTGCAATACATCTTTTTTAACATGGGACTAGTTTTAACCAAAAGCAGTCTTCAAAGCATACACTTTGATGACTTTGCATAGGCCCTATTTAGAAAGAGACTTGATACATCCATGGAAAGACATGAGTCAATATATAAAACTCAAAGCCAAATGAGCACTAAAGCTGAATAAATTCATGGAAAAGATACTTTGTTTTGAATTAAATCTGTTGGATCTGAAACACTTGGTCTATGTCTGACTGGGCTTGTTGTCTTTCATAGCAGCCTGTATGATGCTTTGGATTTGTGGCTAAAGCAGTGTTGGTAACACTTCAACGATTTGATGCTCGCACACAGTACTTACACAGTGTCAAGGCTTTCTCTTTTTCCTACTCTGCTTCCTGCTTATCAAGCAGGAGTGGGTAAAAGGTTGGCAGAGGACATAGCTGGGAGAGATAACCCAAACTGGCCAAAGGGACATTTCATAGTGTATAATGTCACGCTCACAAACAAAGAGCAAGAAGGTTTTGGCTTTCCAGGAGGGCACTGTTTGGAGACTGGCTAGATGTTGGCCTGATTTCTTTTGTTCCATCTGTTTGGTGTCTGTACCCTTCCCTCGCTCTCTTTCCTTTCACATATTAATCTATCTTTATCTCAAACCAAGAGTTTTCTCACTTTTGTTCTTCCTGGTTTTTTTCCCTGATCCTGCGAAGGGTGGGAGAGAGAGCAAATGGCTCTGTAGAAACTCAACTCAATAGGCAACGCCTCGCAATACTATTGAATCATACACCATTTGTAATCTACATTATTCTGCTATCCTGGTGAAGAAGTCATTTTTTAATGAACTAATCTGAATAAATTCTAGCTACCACAGCTGTGTGGCCTGAGAAATTAGAAACAATTATTTAATAGAAACAAAGATGAAGGAACAGAGATTAACCCATAACTGCTGAGAACATATAGAGCTGATAAGGCATATCTGACTAAATTAATATAAATTATCAACATGCAATGACTAATATGTCATAGCTAAAGAATAATAAGAAAGAAGTATAATTTGCTTTTTTAAAAGATATTTTTTTATTTTGGGTAAGCTGCTGAAGTCACAATGTTATATCTGAAACCAGAATTTGGTTTCCTGAAATAACTAGACTGTTTGAATGAAAAAAAGTAAATTGATATGATTTGGGTTCTTGTGTAGTGATGCTATTCTTGCACTGGTTTTGTCAAGGTTATATTTACCACGTAATTAAAGTATGCAAATTTAATATAATTCCATTTTGTCTTTCCCCCTTCGAATCATAAAAAAGAGATGTTGTACATTTGAAATATTACTGATTAACTGAAGACAGCATTACATTATCTTACTCAAGATCTTTGCTTGCCTCTTAACTTGGTTTTTCTACTCATTTATCACTATTATCTTCTTATGTCATCTTTTCTTCCTTAAATAAATTAACATGTTTGGCATAAGAATTTTGCATTAATTTGTGTGACATCAAGATACAAATGATCTTGTAACATTTTTCTTTAATTTCCTCTGATATGCCCTTAGCTCTTCCTCTCTATATCTCTAAATGCTCGGTCCTGTCTTTCATTTACCCAAAATTTTTGAAGTGAAGTCAAAGTCAACTAGATCTGGTTAGCAACCCTTTGAAAGTCTCCTCTAGGCAGTACCAGTGGTGATATCTAACCTGACCTTCTTACATGAATACTCTCAGTATGCTTTTCCATCACTCTCAAACCAGGACAGGAAAACTGCCCCAGATTTCTGGAGGTGGTTGCTCCCCCCGCTGGGCATTTCTGCCACTTGCTTCCTGAAAAGCTGTGAGTTTTCTGTGGTTGAACTTAGATATTACACTTGGAAAGTACCAACAGTACAATTTAGCTGATAAATTGCACGGAGGAAATAATAAATAGCCACATACTTAGCTGACCTGGAAAAGGCAGAATAGTCTGAATTGGCACTGATATTACAGTAAAATATCCGTCTGCTTCTTCCCAGGGGAATATATTGGAATGAGTCTCCTCCAATTAATCTCTCTCCATGGAATTTTACAGAAGTATAAAACTTACTGTGAACAATCTCTAAGGCGATATTGTAAATCAGACAGAAAGAAATTAAGATTTCTGAGAAATAAATTGAACTGACTAATACAGTTCTCCTTGAGGTGCGTAAGGGCAGTGTGCATGTGTGAGAAATACATGAATGCTATTATCTCTGTGGGTTTTATGCAATCCTCATGGTTTACAGGTAAGCACATATACCCTAGACATAACTGAGTAATTTATTCAGAGCTTCATAGTGCATGTTTGCCCTTGGATTCTTCCTATAGATACAACAAAGTAGGAGCGAAACACGCTGTTTGCCATGTCCATGGTCACTGTCTCCCTCAGCACCTCACGGTGCACAGTAGACCAGATACAGTCAGACTGGTATCCTGAGTGAGTCTGTCTGAGCAGGATGAGGTGTGGATCCTTCATGGGTCACACAGTTGAGGAGGGCAAGAACCAAGTCCTGAGCCACTGATTTTCCCATCTGCCCTCAGTGCCAAAAATGAGATAAGGTCAGAGGTCAGTTGTTCCTGCAGACACCAACAATCCCACAAAACTCTAAAGAGTTGTTCATCCCCAACCATCCTCTGCTCTGAAGCTCTCTAACTCTTAATCTTCTTCCTATCACATAACCTAAACAAAAACAAGTGAGAAACCTGTAGCAAAACCCCTCAGTTTTTGCTTTCTTTGTGGCATGTTCTATTTTCTTCCATGAATCCATCTATTTGTTCCTGTTTCTTTCCTTCTGCCTCTGTCATCTGTGTGTTTATGTATATACGAATTCACTAGTGTGCTACAAAGGCAAGCTCTGGCTCAAACAATTGTAAAGTTTTACCATAAGAGTGTATCTCAGTGCTCTTGGTTTCATCATGTTCTGATACAGACAGTATATTGATATAAGCAGAGCACCTTCTCACAGTGGAAATGCCACAGGGGTAGACAGCCACCTACTATCAATTCCGTCTTCCATCTCAGTCAACATGCCTGTGTGATCAAACATCTGTTTTGAAAATCAGTGTGGTGCCTAACACTTCCCAAGTGAAGCCTGACTCACTGATAAGGTCACTTGCACCTCAGCAACTTCAGGACACTGGATATGAGTGCCTCCTCAGAGCCCCACACCAGTGGGGGCATGTCGAGAATAAACAGCCAAAGATGAAAGGGATGGCAGCACAATAAAAAGCAGCAGTGATGCTCCTGACAAGGATATTAATCATGAGGATCTACGTCAGGAAATAACTGGAAAAAGTCAAAAGAGATCAGGCATAAAGGAACAGTTTGATAGATTTATCTTCTCCTTTAGAAAAAAGAACAGGGAATTAAAAAACAGATAAGGCATTTTATGATAACTGCACTTTCTATCACAGCTAAATTTAAAAAAAAAAAAAATGTACCCACAAGGAATATTCAAGTTTTACTTGTATTTTAAAAAGTGTGTTTAGTTTTCTTCTGGAGTCCCCTGTGAAATGGCCATTTTTACCTATTATATTTTTGTCATTTAACCCCAGGTGCGCAGCTCAGCCCCACAGAAGAGCTGCTCAATGCTTGTTCTTCTGTGGGATGAGGAGAGAAACAGAAGTTTAAAGTGAGAAAATTCATGAGTGGAGTTAAAGACAGATTAACGGGTAAAGCTAAAGCTGTGCACACAAGCAAAGACACAATCAGCGATTCATTCACCACTTCCCAAAGGCAGGCAGTTCAGCAATCTCCAGGAAAGCTGGGCTCCATCATGCATAAGACTGACTTGGCAAGACAAACACCATCATTCCAAATGTGTCCCACTCTTCCTTCTCTTTCTCCCAGCTTTTATTGCTGAGCATGATTCCATATGGTCTGGGATATCCTGCTGGGCAGCTGGGGTCAGCTGTCCAGCTCTGTGCCCTCCCATCTTCTTGGGCACTCCCACACCACTCGTGGGTGGTGTGAAAAGTGAAAAAGGCCTTGACCGTGTGTGAGCTCTGCTCAGCAGAACCTCAAACATCCATGTTATCAAATTATAGACGCAGCACTGGACCAGCTACTATGAAGAAATTAACTTTATCACCACTAAAAACACACACAGAATATTATTTTCCTATTCTGATTCTGATTTTTCCCACAGAGCATTATAGACAAATTCTACAACCCGAGGAGCATCTGCACATCTCAAAGAAGGTAATGATGGGATACTTTGAAAAGGAAATATGGTATTTTTATTTAAATTTTTCCTTATTTGAAAATCATTCAACATACCTCATGGACAAGCTATAAATAAGTCTTGCTTAACACAGTGGAGTAAAGAAAACTAGAACAAAATCCTGACGCATAAACATTTCTTTCAAAATTAAACATACCTACTTCACACCTGATCACTCACATCCTGAACATCCTTCAGTCACACAGAATTCTTCAGCAACTGAGTATGCAGAATACCTAAAGAATTCCTCTCTATATCATTTTTGTGCTCATCCCCAACTTTTCTTTTTAAAAAAAAAAAATTTCCTTTTTCCTTAAGAAAAGGTGCAAATTTTTGTGCAGATACAAAATTATAAATTGAATATTTTCAGCTACAGTTTTGAAAATATTCCTTTTTTATCTGAGCAGGCTGACAGTACAGTGTTTCATGTATTTGCACATCTTTGCAAATCTTTACTTATTATTTCTCATTATCCACTCATAAAACAGAAATGCATAAATGGTTAGCTGAAAGGAGAACCACTCAAACAAGAGATTCTTGTCATTATCACAAATTATTCTCGGCTTTATAAAGGGAATAGTAATGAGAAAAAGAAGGAAAAGCAAAGAACAGACCTAATAAACAGTACTCTATTTCTGATTCATTTGTGTATAGTAAAAAAAGAGCAAAACATACATTATATATCATGTATTTGTTTATTTTATAAAGGCAAAATAAGATTAGTAATTTTGAAAGTATTTTAACTTACAGACGTGCAAACTTTTTTTAAGTGCTTTCACTGTTTTTCCAACATAAAAATTATGCATGTTTTGATCTCCAATTTGAAATAAAATAGTGGTAGGAAAAGATGCTTAATCTGGGCAATTATTGAATTACAGTTAATTCAGAAAGTAAACAGTGCTTTTCTGTGCTTTTCTGTTCCACAAATCCGACAGCAATAAACACTGGCAAAGGGTAGGTTCAAGTTAGAATCATAGAAAGTATCCTCAGTACTCGTGCTCAGCTTGCGTTTTCCATTTGACCATTTCAGCTTTTAAAAAAAATTTAATTAAATTTTTAATCTGCTGTAAGAATGTTAATTGCTATTCTCTCATGAGGGCTGAACGACTTTGGATATAGGAGCATCTGCAGGGTGAGTAAACAGCAGCTAATAAGTAATCATTATCATATTTGGATTTCATTTAAAGTTTTTTTGTTTGTTTTCTTTCTGTCTCTACAGGGTTGAGAATGAACACCTGCCTTGAAAGAAGCATTCAGAGCAAATTTCTCTTAACTGCTTCTCTAAAAACTCTCTACTTCATTCTGAAAACATTGTTATGAGGCATTGTTATGCTAAGATGTTTCAGAGCTGTAAACTAGGAGTTGATCACATCTCAGAATTTTGCTTTACTTCTGAGTCTTCATTCTCTTAACAGAAATTGTCTTCATTATATATACAAAAATAATTGCTAAAATTAAGATAGCAAATTTTGCATCTGTACTGAGTCCATCTGAGATGGACTTAATTTTCCCCACAGCAGCCCTCAGAGTGCTGTGCTTTGCGTTGGTGTCTTTGCACCCCTGTTCTCAACATCTCAGCATCTGAGCAGGGCTCACACAGCACCAAGAATGACTCTCCAACATTTCCCTTCATCAGTAATCTGAGGGTCAGAAAGATCCTAGGAGGGGGCACAGCCAGGGCAACTGGCCCAGTCTGACCAAAGAGTTTTTCTGTACCATGTGATGTCTGCTCAGATGCTGAGATGTTGAGGACAGGGGTGCAAATTTGCTTTGATGACATTTGTCTGCTGTAGCAACCGCTACGTGGCTGGAGTCCTGTTTCTCAGGAGGTGGCTGGGCATCACCTGCTGATGGGAGGTATAGAATTTTCCTTTCCTTCCATGCACGGCCTTTGTTTCTGCTTTTAAAACTGTCTTTATCTCGACTCACAAGGACTGGGGTTTTTTTCTTATTTTGTCCCCTCCATTTTCTGCTGGATGATAGAACAGCTTGGTGGACATCTGATATCCAGTCAGCATCAGCCCACCACACCATCAAACTCCTTTACTGTTTTTGAAAATTTCTTGCCTCCCATGTTTATAAAAATGAAATATTCAGTTTTAAAAGATGTGTTTTATCACAAGAAGAAACTATTTTATGATTATATTATTATATTACTGAATTTGACTTTGTATTATTATGGTCCTCTTCTGGTTAAATTCATATTGTTTGAAACTATCTGCACAGTATCCAATTTATTTTATATTTTGGTTATTTGTCTTACTTTTAGAAAATCTACTAAATTTGGGTATTTTTATTGCTAATGTATTTATGTAATATGTCTCAGATCAGTTATTAACATTCGTGTGTGATATTAATGATGGCTTACTTTACTCCTTTTCTTAGGAAGCAAATTAAAAAAAAAAACCAAACTAAAAAACCAAAATAAACCCAAAACCAACAAAGAAAAAATCCAACAAAAATGTGTCTAAGTCCAGTATTACCATACATCCCTATTCCCAACTCACTCCTAGTCACATCTGAAAAGTTGTTTAAGATGCTGTACAGACATCACCTCATTGACTAAGGATAAGAAAATTTCAAGCTTCAGCAAACCAATTGGGAACTGAATCAAGAGGTGACAATGCTACCTGGGAATGTCCTTTTCCTAAACATGAAGGCGGTGATTTTCCAGACTTAATGTACATGCAATCTTGGCTTACAATTGTAAAATTCCTAGTCTATTTTTTGATAGATTTCTTAAAATCTTAGATTACTTGCTCCTTAATAAACACACAGATAATTCCTTCAAATATTGATTCCTTTCTTGATATTGATATGAGCCAATATTAGACTTGATCGTTTCTCAACAGACCTCAATGTTTGCAATGATTTTGTTGCAAACACATCAGAAAGCAAACTGAGAAGGCTGTGCTCCCTACAGCAATTTCTTAGCAACCTTTTATGTGACGTGTAGCAGATGAGTAAGGAACCAACTGACTACACGTGGAGAATATGGAACTACAGACTACAAGGAGATCTGCTAAGCAGTTCAACATCATTAAGAATCTGACCACTGGGATTATCCAGTATTTAAGAATGAAGATGTTCTGCTCTGTCTAAAGCACAGACACACATAGACCTTAGTGCCAAAGGTATATGGAATAGAATAGCAAGATTATCAGGACATTCTTCAGAACTGAAAGACTCACCAAGTCTTTCAGTGACTGATTACACTTAAAGTGCAATGGCTTAAAGAATATTGGGGAGGCACAGCAAGACTCTGTACAGTTTCTCAATAAACTGCTAGTCTAATTATATGTAGGACAGTATGAGCTAATACACTTTTATCACACTTAGCAATGAAAATTCAGCATTCAAATGTTAACTGCATCTAACACTGCATTTAGATTGTCCTTTAAAATCCATTTTCTACAGCATTGATTTTACAACTAATAATTATTTTTTTCTCTCTTTTATCAGCTCACCATAATTAGAGGCAATAGAAATAAAAGTGAAAAGTAAATATAAATTTTGTGGTCGTGCTTTGCTGCCAACCCTCATACTAAGAAGGCCAAATCACTAGCTAGTACCTTGATAAATAATTATTTTTGCATAATCAAACAATATCTTAGGATTTTTCAGGGGGTAGCAAATATTCTCAATTAGTTTCTTAAGCATTTCCTGTCAGTGTCTGAAAAATATAAATCAATCTCAGGCCTACTTTGCAGTGTGGGAAAATGAACAGCCTAGCAGCAGATTCTTCTATCTGAACAGAGATTTTATAGAGATGATCTCAGAAACTATAGAAAGATACCATGCATGCACACTATCCTCAGCATTAAGGTGTCCCATAATCCAATGACCTACAGAGGTACTTCAGTGGCTTGTTCGTACCGCAGTGACTCCCTGTGGTCTGAGTCACAGCAAAGAACATCACCCGAAACACTAAAATTTAACTAAAACCTGTTCTCTGGTTTTGACTACCATAGAGCTAATTTTCCTCATAGTAGCTTGTATAGTGCTATGGTTTGGGTTTGTGACAAAAACGCTGTTGGGAAGACAGGGATGTTTTAGTTATTGCTAAGCAATTCCTATATAGAGTAAAATATGGAGAAAAAGGACAAAAAATATATGCACGTGCACATTTTCAGTACGAAGCTTTAGGTCCTTATACAGAAAAATGTCACCAAAGAGCAATGTAAAACATGACTTAGTTTTAACTTTGCAATTTTTTTGTTCTCTCAGAATGCACACACATCTCTTGCTGCATTTAGGATGCAGAATGCAGAAAGGAATAGATACAAGATAGAATGCTAACTATAACATCCTGTGTTAAACTCTAACCCTTTTCAACGTTATTACATATGCCTTGGTTGTTTGAAACACATGAGCATGAAAGCAGGAAGGAAAGAACAAGGTTTATTTTTGGTATGTACAGGGCTAATAACATGCTGCCAAATGTTTAAGATTTTTAAGGACATGAAGGTGTTACATGCCAGTGTTTTAAAGATCCATTAGAAAATGCTCTGTGATAGACAGAAACTGAACGTGTCTATCTGGTTTTTGTTAAAGGTGTTGACCTAGTGAAAGACATTTTTATTACCTTTCTTTCTCTTGGATGAGGAGTTTGTAGTATGCTTGCAGCATCAGCTGACAAGTTCCCTGTTGAATTTATTTTGTGATTATTACTGGAGCAAACAGAAGCCTTTTTTTCTGTTCTTCCTAGCAGAAAATTAAACAATGTCATAATTTTGAATGGGTATGAACCAACATTTTCCCGGTGGCTTTTAGAATGTAATCACTTAGGGGAAAAAAATTGCTAACATTTTTCATAAAATTTGCTAAAGTAAAAACGCACTGAAATCTTGGAATTGGATTCTACATACCAATAAATACACATCCAGGTAGAAAAATATTAATTCAAAAAATAAGTTTATGTTTTTCTACCTATATCCTCATTCGCTGTAAACATCAGTGACAGAAAATAGTGAGTTATTGATATACTTTTAAAGTTTTGTTTATATATAAAAACATTTTGTTTATATATCAGACATTTTCTTGCAGTTTCTGCACCAAAGCATTATTGCTTGGCTAATTTCTTGCAGGTGTTTCAGAAACATTGATGAATGAACTATCAGTCCCATCTGGAGGCTGGATCTCCCATCATATAGGGATAATGATTTTTTTAAAATACAAAATTGATGAAATATTCCCATCATATTTTCTGTTCAGTTTTCTGAGTCAAATGCTAAAATCATCATACCACTTCTGTCCTTCTGGCACTAAGACTTGTCCTATTTTTTAGGGAGAGTTGCTTATATATTTGTGTTTCTTCAGCTAAAATTTTGGGACACCAATAAATGTGCAGAATCTAGGACTAGAAGACTGGTTATAAAGAAATTGTTGACATTTGCTTATTTTGGATAAAATATCTCACTTAACTGGATTTTTACCTTGAAATAGATTTTTCAACCAACTTACATAGAAGAAAGGAAATTATATTTTACATTTGATATGTAAACTGGGAGAGCTTCTTGGCAAAAATTTTCTGTAAAAGAATTTGACCACTTTTGACTGCATAAAGAAATTTGGAGGCAAGGGAATCCCCACAGAGAAAGAGAAAAGGGTTTAATATTTACCAGAGAAGTTCAGCAAAACACAGACAGTATTCAGAGGGACTCACATTCTTGTTATGCTTGTTTGGATGAGAACAAAAGGAAGAGATGGAAAGAGAGGGAGGGAAAGAGGGAGGGAGAGAGAGAGAAGTGACAACTCCTCAAAACTGCAATTGATTCCATTCAATAAAGGCAAAAGAGCACCAGGGTCATTATGCAGTGTCCAAGCAGGGTTACACAGTGCGTGTCCAGTAGAGGGAGATTTATTTGACCTACAGAATTAGTTACTAAACATCTTCCTTTTTTTGAAAAAAAAAAATGTTTGTGTGTTTGCATATGTTAGGATGCCCTTGAATTCAGTCAGCTGTGAAAGCTTTTCAAGATCCATCCAGCTGTGAATGCCAAAAAGGCAGATCTCAATTCCAGTGTATAATTCTGACTCTCCTTTGGAGCTGTACCCATCCTCAATCTGGAATAACACCACATAGTATAACATAAGGCTTTTTGCTACAATCCATGTCAAATTTTATTACAGTACGAGAAAAAATAAAGTATGATGAATATTAATAATTTTTTGTGGTGAAGAATATGAAACATTTACCTTATTATAACTAAAATGAGTTAATTATTTTGTTCGTGTTAAACAGAAAACCTTCCTTTTTCTGAGAAAAAGATTGTTTTAACTAGAATAGTGAAATATTTCCTGTGTTCACAGAAAATGTGGAAACTGGTGAGGTTCTACAGAAATCAAGGCTACATGCCAAACACCTGCTCCTTGGACTGGCTGATAAATTGATCTGAAAAAGACCCAAACCCCACCCTTTTTCTTTCCTATAATTTCCTTGCTGTACTGTCATTACACAAGGATTTGGACAATGGAGGACAATATTAAAAAAATTTATATACACAGAGATACATTTAAACAAATGTATTTAAATAAATATATTAAATAATTAAAAGCTGAAGAAGAAATTTAAATGTTTTGGTTAGATGGAGTTTTTATGAGAAACGTGCAAGTGAAAAAAATATTGTTTGTTGGGATGAATGTGTAAAGCCCTGAAGAAGCACTCATTACTTAAAGGCAAATAAATGTATCTTTTATCTTGTAACTCAACTCAGAATAATGATTTTCAGTCAGTTGTTCTAAAGTAGTTTCTTTATATGAAGCCTTAATAAGCTGGAAAAATGTGGTTTCATGCAAGTGACTCACAGGGCTTCCTTTGAAATAGAAGGAAAAAAAGCTCTAAGTTGCATAATAGCATCAAGGGACACCTTTCCTTGCTTTAGAGAATAATTTATTCAAGATTAATAGTAACAACTCAGCAGAATATAAGCAACTTGGTTTCTTGACAGGACTATGTAAAAATTCTCTTAGGACAACAGCCGCTCTTCTTCACCTAGAAAAGGCTCCCCACGTGAGACACTTGTGTTCTCTACAGTAAAGGCACCCTTTATGCCAGTTGAAGCATTTGTGTCTGGCACCTCCTCAGCCACTTCCTTCACATCATTCTCTAGTTAGATCTTCCAACCATAGCCTCATATGAAAAAGTAAGGTTTTTTTATAAGAGATTTCTAGAATTTTTTTCTTCTTTTTATTTTGTCTGTGTACATGGCAGATTTAAAAACACAATGACCCATCAAAAATCACAATTAAACAGCTTAAGGCAGTATTTCAGCTTCAAACTTTTTTATGACCTACTGCTCTAAAAAGTTGAAGAGTAAGCATGAAAAGAGATTGAAGGTTAAAGAATGACAATGCTTAACAGTCTGCTATGAAAAATACCTTAATCCTTGAGGCAGCGTTCGTCTATGCTGTGAAGGCCAGTGTGAGGACCTCTGTACCCATTGAGCTCTGTGGTAAAATTACACAAAGCAGATGAAGGCATCATTTAGAGAGACTTGGGCTGGGACAACGAAAAGATCATGGCATGTGGGGCTGTGCAGGGTCCAGTGGTGCACTGCTGCTGCTGATTAAACTGGCAAATAATGAGCTCAAAATGTTTTGAGCAGCTGTTTGTGTCAGAGATCAGATTCATCCTCAGCAGGAAAGAATGAAGGTAACAGAGTTTAAAGTGCTCTGGAGCAGACCAGAGTCCCAAAGGATTACACCCCAAATGTTCTTGAACTGCAACCTAGTTCGTGCTGCTTTGTTTTGGTTTTGGTTAGACTTGATTTCAGAAACATGTTAATTATTCATGGGCACTCACATTTTGTTTAAATACTTTTGAGATAATGCTGTTTTTATTAATCTGCTTGCTTCAATTTAATCTCTGTTATTTGTTCAGTGTTTTTGGCCATGAAAATAATAATTAAACACAAATTCAAGAGTAGATTTGTAGGATATGAAAACAGACCTCCGACCTCAGGTTGTCTATTGGGGAACCAATCTGTTAAATACAATGGGGGCATTTCCCCAAGGACCATCAGCATAATTAACATGACAGACTACTGAGCTGTCATGGAGGGAAGCATGGTAAAGACAAAATGCCATTCCAAACAATGTCTCTGCTATCCTTTGGGTTACTTACAATCTTTCTGTTGTTTTATTATGCATTTGTATGCAGGTAACTTATAAAAAGAAACATCACTTACGTGTCTCTGCTGACCTGCCAACACCTTTTGAATTTATCAGTTGTGTGTTGCAATCTCTTCTCCAGAGCTGTTTTTAGAAATAATTCATAAACTGGGTGGAAAGAAAAGTAGAAATTAGGTGTGAACATTCTCTCTGAGAAAACACTCCAAGATTTCACACGCGCTACCAAAACCGTAGTTATCCCTGCCTAATCTGGATTTCTCTGTAAAACAGCAGAAGGAAGGAGTTGAGACATCATGATGGTGGAACTCATGCTTCTAATTTCAGCTGGTTTAAAATAGATTTAGAAAAAGAAATTAGTAAAAATGGAGACACCCAAATTTAGCAGTTATTTAGGGGTTTATTTTCCATAGTAAGCTTCTTGAAATGGTATAATTCTGTCAAAAATTGCTGGGACTTTGAAAGGCCTAAAATATTTACTCTGTGCCCTAGAATTGTAAGTTGATATCCAGTTGTTAATTGATTAAAGGAAAAACAAAACCACAATTAATATTTGTTGGAGCTATAATTATTCTTCAACTTTTCTAGGGATATGCAATCTCTTTCACTAACACATTCAAGAATTTTCTATTAGTGAATAATTTGCTATTATTTTCTGAAAAAGTCTATGGAAACTTTAACTGTATTAACTGATAATAGTTTACTGTTGTGGAATATTTGATGAATGGTGTCATAGCGAATAAAATTGCTGGCTATTGTTTTTGCTTTATTTTTACATTATAATTATTTTGAAAATCAGCTTCTAGTAGCAATGCAATTGTGAATTCGGTTTTTATTTTCATGGTTGTTATTCTGTAGCTAAATCTCACATCTTCTTTCTGAACATTTCTGGCATAGGAAAGAATTCCTTATTTTCAGAGCGTAGCCTCTCTGCCAACATACATTAGAGCGAAAAGAGTTTTCTACTTTATTCATGTGCTTGTTAAACTTGTTACAAGAGAGACTTTTTGCTGCATTGGGGCAGTAGAATGTGTTATGATGTGCATGTTGATAAAAGGAATTAATATTATGTATATACATTAACTGTTTTAAGCGACTGACACTAAGTTCTGGCAAAAGCATTCTTTTGCTGTTTTAACTGCATTACAAAGGCTTTTGCCATATAAGAACAAGCAAGTATATTTGCTTTGGTAATTAGCTTTTTCCAAGATTTGATTTTCAGTGAAAATACCAGCTTTGAACTGAAACAACCTCCTGGAGTGTCAAAGATGTTTTTAGTTTCTATGATTTGTGTGTCTTCACAGCAAGAAAGGGACTGAGAACTCATCAGTGAAGTTAATACTGACAAATAAATAGTCACTAGAAAACGGTACTGATCCAGATCAGGGCTGGACTGCATTCCAGCTGTGTGCTATTTTATTCATTTTCAGTCTGAAAAACCCGGAACAGAACAGAATGGAAGAGAAAGAATGGAATAAAATAGAATGAGACTGAATGTGATAACGTCTTAAAAGAGGGACCACACATAAATTGTTGAAGTAACTATCACAAATATTGCATAATGTTCTATGGCTTGTACTGTTCAGAAGATCTTTTTTAATGTATGTCCTTTTCTGATCTCAAAAAGCATGGATTTTCAGCATCTGTAAGTCCATATATAACCATTATCATTAGTAGTTTTACCTTGATTTATACTGAACAAAGATCTGATACAAGGAAACTAAAACCTGTCTATGCTATTAAAAGCCTCAAACCATTCACTGATAGGTAAGAGCATTTTTTTCTACTCTGTGCCCATTTCAGAACTTCCTGCAGTAGGAAATTATTTTTAATAATAAGTACACATTTAAATACTAATTAAAATTAGTTAATTAGTGGTAAATCTTTATTAATTCAAATTTGAAATTAAGAAAAATGCTTTATTTTCCTCAAACCACAATATATATCCCAGCAAAAACAATTTTCAGTGAATTTTTTTTTCAGTCTAGCAATTGGTCAGATTTTGAAAACTTCCCTGGAAATTGTCAGTTGAGATAATTTGTCTTAATGTTGTCTTCTAAAAGACTTTGTCTTTAAAATATTACTCAGTGAAATTCTTAATTTATCATGGTTATCTCATCTAGACTTTATTTTATGAGTCAAGCTTAATTGTATAGACATTTTTGCTGAACTTAGAAATCTAAGTGGTTTAAGAACTACTACTTGTGAGAAGAGGGCATAAAACTGAGTTAGCATGGAGTACATGGAGGAAAATATGAAATCATGGAGAATTTTTTATTTGTTTATTTACTCATTTATTGCTATCCTCTTGCAGTTCTGTATCAAACCATGCAAAAGAAGAAAAAAAGTCTCAGAGTGAAAATTTCACTCATCTTTTTCTTATTTTCTTCAACCATCAATATACTTTCTTAGCTTAATCAAGTTTGTCATGGCTTAATCTGAGCCAGCAGTGAAGTACAGGTGGGGAGGAGAATTCGAAAAGAAAAAGTTAAACTCATGGCTTGATATAAGAATAGTCAATAATCTTTTAAAAATAAAATATAATGATAATATTTCTAACAGTAATGATAAGAACAACAACGAAAAAAATCCAATGAAACAACAAAATAACAATAGTAATAATACAAATTGTAACAAAAAGGTGGTGGTGGTGAATGAACACCAAGAGAAACAACCGCTCACCACTTGCTGACCAATCCGCAGTCCATCTCGGACCACCCCCAGACAATCCTGCCAGTGTGTACGGTGAACACGATGTTCTGTGGTGTGGAATGTCCCTTTGGCTAGCTGTCGTGGCTTGACACTGGCCCAACGCCAGCCACCCACGAGACTCGCTTGCTCACCATCCCCTGCCACTGCTGGACAGAGGAGAGAAAATGAAATAACGAAGGGTTCACAAGTTGAGGTAAGGACCAGGAGAAAACACTTCAAGGGCAAAACAGGCTCAAATTAAGGCTGCAAAGTGAATTTATTACTAACAGAATCAGAGGAGGATAATGAGAAGTAAAATAAGCCCTTAAAACACCTCTTCCCCCCAGCCCCTCCCTCCTTCCCACCGACAGTGAAGGGAGACAAGGCATGGGGATTTTGGTCAGTTCATCACTGAGATTTTCTTCTGCTGCTCTGGGAGAGGAGTCCTTCCCCTGTGAGCCTGTGGGGTCCCTCCCATGGGAGACAGTTCTCCGTGAACTTCTGCGGCGTGGGTCCGCTCTCACTCTCAGCAGCCATACCGCACCTGCTGCAACATGAGCCCCTCCCACGGGCACACAGTCCTCCCAAAACTGCTGTGATGTGAGTCTCTCTTCCCACGGGGTGCCGTCCTCCGAGGACAGGCTGCTCCAGCCTGGAAGCAGGGGCCCTCTCTCTCCACCGGGTCTCCCACTGGATCACAGCCTCCTCCAGGCATCCAATGACCCCAGCATGGGCACCTGCCCCACGGGCTGCGGGTNCAGCGTGTCCATCTTCAAAGCCACCAGGGACTGGCTCTGCTGGACATGGTGGAAGCTTCCAGCAGCTTTTCACAGGAGCCATCTTCGTGGGCCCCTGCTACCAAAAACCAGGCCATGCAAAACCAATACACTGGCTCATGTCCCCTGTCCTGGCTAGGCTGTGTCCTGGTTTCCTGTGCACCTGCACAGGAAGAGCACGGGAAACTGAAAAGTGCTTGATTAAGAGTAAGCACTGCTCAGCAACAACTAAAGTATCAATGTGTTATCGACATTATCCTTGTATTAAGTTCAAAACACAGCACTGTACCAGCTACTAAAAAGAAACTAGGACAAAGTTATTTAGGACTCATTTTATTTTAAGGACTATTGACTAATTCTGTAGGGTTTTAATAAATGTCAGGCGGTTGTAGATAAATGGATTTTATCTTAAAGAAGTAGAGATATGGGCAAAGGCATTTTTCGTGTATGACCCATTATTGCTGGAAGTTAAAGGCATAGCACATTTTGTTTCATGATGTGTGTCTACTAAGGTAGAGCATGTTAAATAATAAAAAAAGCCAGCTTGCAATCTGTCTGTCACTTTCCTGAAAGGTGCACCAGTCTTCACAAAATGCTGACTTCTACTAATGTGATAGTACTATATGTACTGTATCTGAGTTACAGCTGCCCAAGTTCTTATCTGTCAGAAATATCATATAGGTAAGGCAAATTATTGTGATATTTCTTGTTTTTCTACTATATATATATATGTGTGTGTGTGTTTGGAAAACAAATAGTCAAAAAGAGGTATATGTATCATTTCTCGTCAGTAACTATGAATCTACACACTCTAAAATTAAATAACAAGACTGCCAAGATGAAACATATGGTAGACAGAAATTATATAAGTAGAAACTATCTTTGTACATAGATGTGGGTTAAAAGCAGTTTATAGTTTCTAGCAAGAAAGATATAGAATTGTATGCATGGTCGGATTACATTTATGAATTCACCACAGATGTACAAAAGTTTGTGGGGAATAAGGGACTATGAGCTGGTCTCGTAGCAAAGATCACAACTGAGCCAATGGTTTGCAGTCTGGTTTTTATGAATTCTCTAGAGTGAAAAATTGCAATACAGAAATTTCAAGTCTCCCTTCTCATTTGCCTCAAAATTTCTTCCAAAGGAAAAAAATAATTCCAGCAAGCTGTTCCTCACAGATTCAAACTTATTTAAAAGGCCTCATTCAAATCCATACTTGGAGGCATTAACCTCACTCACCTTCACTGGCCTGGCATTTGTAAGAAAGGCAAAATCTGGTACTGCTCTTGTAGTTCATATGACTTTCCTTTATTTGCTGGAGCTCAGACTGGAGTAACATGAAGAATGAGGGCACAGTAAAGAGCATAGGGGTACTTCAGGAAAAGCAGCCAACTCAAATTCATAAAGGTCATGCTCATTTATTATTTAGCTTATCACTAGGAAACTCATATGAGAAAAGCTTCTTAGAATTTGTAAACATTACACTACCTTTATTAGTCTGATCCTAAGAGAGCAATGCAGTGGGACTGATGTGGAAGAAATATGTACAAACTAGAAATACAGGTGTTAATAATATTCTGCACTGATACGGGGGTGGATGGAGCAGTTAAAAGCACATTACTGACTTCACTGGCCATGAATAAATGTCTACAAGATTATTCCATGGAAACACTAAAATAAATCATTGGGGCATAAGAACAGGAATTATTTCCTGGGGGAAGAGGTAGTTAAGTCTGCAGAAAGCTTATTAAAAATGTGGATGCTTTAACAAAATAAGATAGAGAGAGAGAGCGAGAAATAGTGAGAAAATGCTGGCATAGCTTTAAAGACTAGAAATATTAAAAAGGATTTGGTGAAAAAATTATGTGTCTTGGGCAAACTGTAACTGTCTATTACATTGATGAAAATATGGAAAAATCACAAAGAAATTCATATTAGGATAGAAAAATATTGCATTATAAGAGAGTAAAAGGACAGATTAGTCATTCTTTTAGTCATTCATCCTGTAGAAACCAAATTAATCTCAAAAAGGAAAGTACATAGTGTGACTAGATACAATAAATTTGACTGTGATGCACTGATCTCGAAGAATGAGAAGGGTGAAAAGGCAATGATGGGACACAAAATTTTCAGTACAGTGATATTCATATGGATTTTCTGAAATTAGTTTTAAAACAGTCACAAACGCTGTGCTGCTGTCAAACAGCTGCCCAGGGTGCATCTGTTATTCGCAGGTAAGCCTGCATGTCTAAAATAATTCAGAGAGTTTTCGGGACTGTGATGTTTGAACATCAGAATGGTGAGAATCCATTTTTTTTGGAGACGCTCCAAGATTCAGTGAACATCAGCAATAATTTATTGTAAATCACAAAAAGTTAGGTCTCCTAGTCTTATCACAATGATTTGCTGTGACGTCCCTCCACAGAGTTATGCGTTAACGAAGTCCGCACTACTTAATGGAATTTTGTATTCTTGATACTATGAAGTAGAATTTTGAGGTAAGTAAATCTTGCATGATATGACCCAGCCTTCCATAAGGACTGCAAGGAAACCACAGGACATCACCAGTGTCCTCTCCCCTTGCACCAATTAAAGAAGCAAGTTGCAATGGGAATTTGCATTGTTCTAAGAGAAATCTACCAGGTTGCTTGAGCAAGCAGCTCTAGTATTGCACTGGGAGATGCCTCAAAGGGAGCTTTTCCAATTGAAAGTTTTCTGGATTCCAACAAATCAGAAAGATAAGCCACAGAAAAATTCCATTGGAGTTGTTTTACTGTTTGCAAATTGATTTTTAGGCAGATAAATGCCTTGACAAACCAAGAGAAGAAATCTGTGTAAGACTTATAAAAAGTGAAATATTTAATCTGGGGTTTTGTTGGGGGTTTTTCTGGAGGGAGTGGATGTAACCTTTTCCTTTTTTTTAATAATTATTTTATTTTTAGGTTTTTTCCTAATTTAAATTTTCAGTAATGGCCTTCCTTGTCTAAAAGAAGCTTCTATAAAGACTTGTAGCCCCTGAAGCCCTAATTGTGTGAAAGGTTGTAGCAGAAACTCAACAAATAATACTTTTTCTTTTTCACTCACATTGTGATTTTTCTTTTCTAATGATTGCACATGGTTTCTGTCCTCAGGAAACATTATTTCCAAGTTTGAGGATAATAGAATATGATGCCTTGAATATGGGAGAACATTTTTGCTTTTGGGAATATCTCCACTACTGTTTAGAACTGATTGTCCTAAATTCATCTTGGTCTATAAACTTTTTCAAAAGAAAACTCTGTGTTCTATGTACCTTCAGAACTTTGTTATCTAACATGGCAAGGCAATTAATAATTTTTTATGTTCTCTCAGTGGGTTCCCCAATTAAGACATGAGGAATTTTTAGCTCTGGGAAGTTTACATAATATTAAATGTTAATATTATTTTTAATATAATACTAATGTGCATATTTGGACACAGGTATTCAAAGCTTTTCAAAAAAAATGTGCCCAATAGGACAAAATTAATTGCTACATCCTGAACAACCAAAGTCAGCCAGTTCATGATCCTGTTTCCTCTTCAAGCAGCATTTTCCACTACGTTCTTCAGCTAGCTGTTTGACTTTTTAATGGCTTATTTCGCTGTCAGTGAAAGAGAAGGGAGTTACTTGTAAACATAAGTGGGAAGATAAATCTCTAAGTGCTAATCAGATCAAAGGAATTACTATTCATACATCATCAGCTGACTGAGCTCTCAATGCTGAGTAGTAGTGTCAGTGGTGTTATTCAAAGTATTTTAGAATATCAGCCTGCAATAATATCTCTTAACAAGAATTAGTCATATGCAGGCATTATTACTGAATTTTGCTTTTTCTTGATGTGTTATTAAAAATGAATCAACTTCATTTGGAGGCTGCTGTGTCTGTTCTTGTGTCGAGCAAAATAGATTATCACTTGTTTAAATAAATATTCATATCAGATTCTGAGGAAGTTGCTTTTGGAAAATGCATGTTAGTTAAGAGCATTGAAGTATGGAAACCAAAGGTATAAGTACACCTTACACACACTGAAACGATCAAGCTTTTGCTGTATGTTCGTCTTGCATTATTATCTGTTTTGATCTAGTCTAAATCACTGATGATCAAACCTATCATACTTAGGGCTTAGGATCTTGAGCTGACTTGTTTCCAGCAAATTGGAATAGATAGTTATTCAGAAAATCAAAGCTTATCTTAGTACTTGATCAAAATCAAAACTTGATCTCTTGTACTCGGCACTGATGAGGCCACACCTCAAATCCTGTGTTCAGTTTTGGGTCCCTCACTACAAGAAACACGTTGAGATGCTGCAGCACGTCCAGAGGAGGACAATGGAGCTGGAGAAGAGTCTAGAGCAGAAGCCCTATGAGGAGTAGCTGACGGACCTGGGAGTATTTAGCCAAGAGAAAATGAGGATAAGAGGAGACCTTATCACTCTTTACAATTACCTAAAAGGAGGGTGTGGCCAGGTGGGGGTCGGTCTCTTCTCCCAGATAACAAATGACAGGGGAGGTTTAGACTGGGTTCTAGGAAATACTTCTTCACTGAAAGAATGGTCAGACAGTGAAATAGTCTGTCCACGGAAGTGGCAGATTCACCATCCCTGGAAGTATTCAATGGTGTGTGGATGTGAAACTTGGGGATTTGGTTTAGTAATGAACAGAGTAGTGCTGAATTAACAGTTGTACTACATTATCTTAAAGGTTTTTTCCAAACTGAATGGTTCGATGATTCTCTGATGAAGTGGAGCCTCAACAAACAGGTTAAGTCTTCACTAAAATTATTTAGTGAACTTCATTGAAATATTGTATTCAGATATTTATCTTTTTTTTTTTTTTTGGTCACTGTTTTAAGTAACATAAAAGGCATGTTAGTTATTCTGACAGCCTATTTCAATATTACTGTTCTCATTTCTTAGTGTCAGTCAGGGTGAAAGGCAGTCAGGGTGAATTTTGTTTTTCTGCTGTTCATGATGAACTATTCTGCATTAATATTTATATATAGCATTTGTTTCTATAAACACATTCTCTATATCAATGTTCAATATCAGATTTACAAGTGAGAATAGTACTATCACTTCAGACTGAGATAGATCTATATTCTATTTTACACTCATTAACATACTAGTTATTATGACAATTATACACATATGAAAGAGCAGAAGGCCAGAAGGCATTTTTTCTTTATTCACAGAAGTATTTGTGTTGTTCTTCATGGAGCAGATAAGGAATGGAATTGATTAGAAGATAAATAAAATAATTTTCAGAAAATTATGTAATTTATGGAATAAAATATTTTATTTTGTACATTTGTACTGAACTCCTGTGTAAGTGATAGTTATGTATGAATAACCTTGCAATAGTCTTTGAAAATCTTTTTGAAACTCAAAACCTGTACGAAACTTTGTGTGGCACATTTCATATCTAAAATTCTACCTTTCTTGCAAGACTAGAAATCTGTAGATCAAAGGTGAGAGGAACTGGCATCCTCATCTTATATTTGTGCTATAAAGAACCAGAAAGAACTATCTGATACTAAAACTGTAAGAAGAAAGCTGTTGATGAAACCACAGGCTGAAATAGAGAAGGCTACACAAAAATGCATTCACTGTTTTAGCTCAGAAAGCCTCCTGTCATAATTGTCATTAATTTGTTTAACTATAGATGTCAGACAAAAAGTATTAAAAATTGTACACAAAGATCTGTTCACTCTTCAGAACTGCAATTTGCAGAATCTCTTTGTCAAAGCTAAATTGATTTTCACAGGAGCAGAGGTACTTCTCAATGAAGGTCAAACTTCAACTTTCTGCTTATAATTGTTTTGGCACTAGAGCAGTTTAAAAACATAAATAGAAAGAAAGCAAAATCAAACAACATGGAATTGCAGGATTTCTTCTTTTATAACTGACAAGTAACTGTAGCCAAGAAATATAGAAGCTGAGTTCATTCTCAGTAAACTTTAACTCCAATATAAAATATTAGGTTATGACTCTGAGCCTGTCACTGGAGTTCTCCAAATGTGCCTTGAAAAAACATGAAACACTATATTTTAGTTAGCAGCTCTTGATGGATTTTACTTATTTTTTGGGACATGCTAAATAATTTTTCCAAAAGGCAGTGATCTTCCAAAAACTTATGGATGTAGGTAATATAACTGCAGTTTTAGTCAAAAATGACTCAACTTCTCCCATGTTATATCAAGGTGTGAAGTATCTTTTTTGTACACACACTTTTACTTTTTTCAGCATGGACAGAAATCGATATGATATGCTAAAGAGTTGTTAAACAGAAAGCCAGTTTCTAACAGATAAGGATGCACTGGGAGATGAACAGATGGAGAACAGCCCTGCCAAGAATGACTTGGGGGAGCTGGTGGATGAGAGGCTGGATATGAGCTGGCCACTTGAATCCTGGTAGTGTTCAAAGTCAGACCGGACAAACTTTGAGAAACCTGATCTAGGGAAATCTGTCCTTGCCTGTGACAGGAGGGATTGGACTAAACGGTCTTTTAAGGTCCCTCCCAAAACAAACTATTACATGATTCCATGAAATCACGCTTCTCAAGATTTTTTCCCAAGTTCTTCAAATTCTCTGTCTGGATATGTGTCTGTTGATTTTGGGCAAGTTGTGATGGAACTAAAACATTTACCACCAAATAGTGATTGCTCAGCATGCTCTTATAAACATTCTCTAAACTTCTTTGGCAAATCATCTTCGTGTAAACCTGGATGTTTTGCACTTCTTGTTTTTGAAAGATATGTGGTGATAAATACACAGATATTATGCAATTTACTCGCGCTATTAAGCCAATATACAAACAATTCCTGAACCTGCATTTACTGTTATTTAAGAGCATCATGTCTGAATTGATTGACTTATATCAGTAGATCAGTACATTTTGACATAGCATCTCTGCATATGGGCAAATAATAATAAAAAGATGACTGAGTCCTTCACTGAAAAGATTCGAGATAAATCTGCGGATATTATGAAACCGTTCCACTTGTCTAAATCTTTGAGATTTTAACTATTAATAGGACCTTTAGTTAAGTAAATGTGAATATAAAATATCAAACTAAAATGCAAATGGCATAGATCTTTCAAGTATTTATAATATAGGTTATCCAGACATCAGGGGAGCAAAGAGCAGTCTGGGTTTCAAAGTCATATATAATCAAAACCGAATCATCAGAAAATCCTGTAAAGCAACATAAGGCTAGAATAGTAAAGATAAGCATTACATGTTTCTCAAACAAAGGAGCCATTTTAGAAAGATAGAGAATCAATAACATATGTGACAAAAATATCAGTGTAGAAAAACAGTATCATATATATCATGTTGTTTTCATTGCAGTGCAGACATTCTCTCTACTGTCTCTTGAATAACAAGAGTAAAATAGATAATGAAAATTCCTAAATTCTTTAAAATCAGATTATTTTATGGTAGTATCCACAAAAATGTTCAAAAATTCCACTTCTCCGAGTGTCATGAAGCATTCTTGCTGATGCAGTCAAAGCTTTTTTAGCAGCTAGGCATCAGCCATTCTGTCCTGAGCTTTTCTGCTGTCATCTACAAAGAATATATGTGAAGATTTTAATGAGAAAGTAGATGACAACAACAAACTTTCCTTTGAGATTTTACGAAGTCACTGGAGCTGTTTCTTTTTATGGCACATCCTGAGAAGAGAGAGAAAGAAAGAAGATGCAATTTCTGCTTTCTGAAAGGCCATCGACTGCTGTTTCAGTTCCACAGGTCGTGGCAAGACGGGAATATGCTCATGACCCCATCTCATTTTTTTATCTGAAACACCAAATGGAAACAGTCATTTGGGGTCTGACTCTGGCAGAGGTCTGATTGCCTGAACTGCTTTTTAAACGGACACAGGGGCATTGATCTCTCCACAGGATGAGGTCAGTGTAACCATCTGTTATGGGACCAGCCCTTCCTCTTGAGCAGTAGAATATAAAGAAGGTTCACCCATATTTGGGCACCATTTTCCCCATGTTTTCCTACTTTTGAATAAAATTTAGTCTTCTTTTTTTTATTAATTTTTAACTCAGCAGAAGTCCACAGTTTGAAGTGTAGCTCAGTTTTGCTGCTAAACCTGAAGCTTTGTAACATAGCTTTTTACAGCCTCTGTGGAATGATTTTCCTGCAGATTTACAAAAATTCGCATTACATTTTTGTAGTGCATTTGCACGTTCATGTACATAACATCACATGTCATTCAAACTCATTGTTGCTGGGATAGGAGCCTAGTGCAATGCCCAGTGTTCTAAGGATCCTCTATAAGGACATTCAAATGTCTTAAATACCTTAATTTTTTTTTTATTTTTTTTTTTGGGGGGGGGGGGAGGGGATTGGATGGGTAGTTCAATGGGACACTAAAATCCACATTCAAAGAGGGGATTACAAGTTCAGGTCCCTCCTCTTTTGTTTTTTTTCTTTTTTTTATTTTTTTTTTTTGGGGGGGGGGGGAGGGGATTGGATGGGTAGTTCAATGGGACACTAAAATCCACATTCAAAGAGGGGATTACAAGTTCAGGTCCCTCCTCTTTTGTTTTTTTTCTTTTTTTTATTTTTTTTTTTTGGGGGGGGGGGGAGGGGATTGGATGGGTAGTTCAATGGGACACTAAAATCCACATTCAAAGAGTGGATTACAAGTTCAGGTCCATCCTCTTTTGTTTTCTTGCTTTTATTTATTTATTTATTTTTTAATATTTAGCATTTTTTTATCCTGCTTTTTCTCATGGTTGTACCATATATTTTTGTACCACATATTGACCACAGGAGAAATATCATTCACTTTATCTATCATGACATACCTAAGGTGTACTAAAGTTCTTCTGAAAGTCTGAGGTACAGAAAAGCCATTTCAGGAGTGTTAATTAACACTTTCAGTTAGGGTCAGAGATCAAGATTCAGTGTGACTCCTAGGAAAAGATGCTCTCCTTTCCCGTTTTTTGTGTATATAACACAGAAATGGAGTAAAATCTGCAGCCAGGTAATCTCTCTGGTAACTATTTAACTAGCTTTTCAGCCACTATTTTCTTACTTTCTTTTCTTTTCAGTCTTCCAGAAGAAGTGATTGAAAGCACAAAAAAGAAGCCAAGAATCTGTGTTGCACTCTAAAACTAAACAAATTTGGAACAACCTAGATGTTAATTTGAAAATTTTTATATATTTTCTGAAGATTTTGCTTTTCACTAATTCATAATTTAAAAGTTTGGTGGCAGATATCAGAAATTTTGAGTAAAATCATGGAAAAAACCCCTCAGAAAATGCAGTAAACCATGTATTAATGCTGAGCTTGTATCACCTCTTTATTCTCTACAGTGGATGAATATTTTGGGTAAAGGAAGAATATTTCCTGAGGAAAAGCTTACAGCAATTTATTATGATCTTCTCTAACTCTTCCATACCATATGAAAAATATTACACAATGCTCTTTGGATGGGGTTTTTTGTGTATGTGTGGTTTTGGAGGTTTTTGGTTGGTTTGTTGGTTTTGGTTTTTTGTGGCTTTTTTCTGTGGCTTTTTTTTTTTTTCTTTTGGGGTTTTTTTTTTTTTTTGTTTTGGTGGGTAAGATTCAACATGGAAGAAAAGTAGCATTTGTGAGCTGTCCTTGCACACTGCTGTTACATGTGATAGCCCAGAAAAGTGTCTAATTATAAAGCAAATTGTCCCTTCCTATTTAACCAATTCGTCAAAATATTTTTGGTTTGTCTTGTTATTATTCAGTTCTTAGCTACAATTCTATGGTTTATTAAAACTCATACCTCGATTCCTCTTAAAATTGCTACCGTTGCTTCCCAAAAAGGAATTAAAGGTTTTAAATTACAGATTTTTCTATTGATGTGAAACCTGTGAAATAAAATTTGTCACTTTTAAAAAGGATTTATTTCTACTTATTCCATATAGATTAGTCATTGATCTAAGTCATCAAATGACTATCAGAAAGGCAGTCTTCCTGAATTCCAGATATCATTTAACTACTAACTCCTACTACGCTGCTATATGGCATAGGTTTTCTTGGTGATGACAGAAAAAGCACCACTGAAACACTATTTCAGAAACTTTGTTCTTGAACATGATGATAAAAAGATGATAGTTCCTAACTGCTTTTATTTTTTGCATTTATTTATTTAGCAAGCAGTATACTCTCTGGTCTTAGACTTGTAGTCAGCTGTTCCATACACACACATAAAAATAGTGATGTTTCAAATGAAAACATGGTGCCTTATTTATGTCTTTCATTTTAAGCAGGATAATCTGAGAAAAAATAGTTAAGGAATATTTGAGATAACTAAGCAATACACCCTATGTAATGATCTTTAATGTCTTTCAAATTAACTGACTTCCTTTAAACTACAGAGTATGCTAAAACTGTAACAACTACTCTTTATAAAAGCTAGTGTCTTCTGGGAATTCTTTGAGAGTCATCAAAAATGTCTGACAAGCTAAATTCCTACAGCTGTCTCATTTATGAGCAAATACATAACAGGTACACCATGAAACATCCTACGTTTTCCAAAGCGCTATATCTCATTTGGCAAATTAACAATTTTTAATTACCAAGTGTCACATACAGGACAACAAGGGGACCAGGCACGGTCAAGATGAGTTTACAAAAGGCAAGTCCTCCTTGACCAACCTGATCTCCTTCTATGCCAAAGTGAACCTCTCAGTGGGTGAGGGAAAGGCTGTGGATGTTGTCTGCGTGGACTTCAGTGGAGCCTTTGACACCATTTCCTACAGCATTCTCCTGGAGAAACTGGCTGTTCACAGCTCCCACAGGTGCACTGTTTCCTGGGTAAAAGACTACCTGGGTGGCTGGGCCTAGAGAGTGGTGGGGAATGAAGTTAAATCCAGTTGGCTGGTCACAGGTGGTGTTTATTTATGTCTTTATTTTGCTCCTTAGACCAATTTATTTGCTGGCAGCAGTGGAATATAGATCTTCAAGACTGCTGGCATTATATATGAGAGTTTCCTTTTACGGTTCAGGTTACCATATGTCTCTTTCTTCTGAGTTTTAAGGTTCATTTCTTGCCTTTTTTCCCACTGTTTAAAATTTGGTAAATACATAAAAAACTGGAAACAGTGTATTATAATAAGAAGTGCTAAAAAACTTTAATTATAGCTTCTATATTACTACTAATAAATCAGCAGACCTTGTGAAAAGCCAGTGCACATCCATGCACATCTCTATCAAATGCTTCTCACCAGCTCCTTTGCCTACTAATTTTGCGTACAAACTCTGTCGTCCTGTGCCTGCTTGGGGGTTCAGTTTGTTGTCTTTTAACTTCCATCTTGGACTGGGATCCCAAGGGATGGGAGCAGATGGCTAACAATGCAGAGCAATCAAAATTTATTAGCCTGGAGGATGTGTAATTCAAACGGAAGTATCCAGTCACAATGAGCTAGGAGATGAAAATCCCAACAGGCCTTAGTCTCAGATGCACTTACATGTAAGGGTGGGGATTCTTTAAGGGATTTGAAGTTAGCAGGAAAATCTATCTGAAAGTGGATTTGTGGAGGGAACTTTAGGAAACATAATATTGCAAAGTCCTCTTTCACATGCAATTAACATAGGAAAATGCACATGGCACTACCTGTATGGCTTCAGGTTTTCTGAAACCCTGATAAAACCCTGATAGGATTTTATGTCCACTTCCTGTAAACTTCTCGTTTCACTTTGAGTTTGCACAGCAGCTCCTTATCCATTCATGGAGGCCTTCTGGCATTTTTGCCCAATTTCCTCCTTGTTGGGGTGCATTGCCCCCAGGCTTGGAGGAAGTGATCCTTGAAATTCAACCAGCATTCTTGGGCCCCTCCATCTTCCACAGCTCTATCCCATGGGACTCTACCGAGCAGGTCCTTGAAGAGGCCAGAGTTTGCTCTCCTGAATTCCAGGGCGATGAGCTTGTTGCAGGCCCTCCTCACTGCCCTGAGGATCTCCAGCTCCACCGTCTCGCAGTCACTGCAGCCACTGCTGCCTTGGAGCAGTACATTCCTCCTCCCTGTTGGTGAGCACCAGCTCCAGTATTGCACCTCTTGTTGGCTCCTCAATCACTTGTAAGAAAGTCGTTGATGCATTCAAGGAACTTTTCCAATTGCTTGTGCCAGACCTGGACACGTGCACCAGCCCAGCCAGCAAGGGTTTGTGAAAAGCAGGTCCTACTTGACCAACCTGATCTCCTTCTATGACAGGCTGACAGTAACAAGGGATAGGGCAAGACAAAATATCTCCAAGTTGTGCCAGCAGAGGTTTAGACTGAATCTAAGAAAAAAATTCTTCTCTGAAAGGATGGTCAGGTGTTGGAACAGCCTGACCAGGGAAATGGTGGAATCATCATCCTTGGAAGTGTTCAAAAAACCTGTAGATTTGGTGCTTGGAGGCATGGTTTAGTGGTGGACCTGTCAGTGTTAGGTTAATGGTTGAACTTGGTGATCTTAGAGGTATTTTCCAACTTTAATGATTCTATGGTTCTAAGTTGTGCAAGCTGGTGGCAACTATGTGTCTTGATAGTAGATGCTGTTCTTGTGCTATATTCCATGCTTTCTTTTTCTGATGTTAAGTGTTTTAGCACAGTTACAGTAAAAATAAAGGGGAAAAAAATATTCTGAAGATAAAGCTCCAGAACATTAGTTACTGTTTAAGGGGACTGTGGCAGTACTTTCACATTGCTAACGAGTGGAAACCAGAAATGGGCTCTTTTCAGTGAGATGTTTCACCAAACCTGAAAATCTTATCAATATGAACATCAGAGAGCACCGCTTACACACAGGAGTGACACAAAGGATTAAACAGATATTGTCAGTAAATTACATTTCTCTGCAGTAATATCTAAAGCATATTTGGATGGGACAAAGTGATGAGACTTCAAAGTAGCTCACTGAACTTTCACAGGTCTCATAGACACATGGGGAGTATCTCACAGGATACTGTATGGCCCAACACACTGAGTGGAACTCAACCCACCTGATGAAGGAATAAGTTCTTCTCCACTAAATACGGACAATGGTTTTTTTACGTACAAAGTTACATAATGTAATGATAGTTACTGGGATCAAGGCAACAGAAATGTCTTATTGAGATTCTTTTTCAGTTGGTTAAGGAAACACTGCACACTGGTCACAGGGTGCATCCTTGGAATAGTGCAGCAAGACAGACAGAAATCTCCTCATAATGCCTTTCTCAATTGTTTTGACTGCACATATGTGAAAATATTTTTGTAACTGTTAAACAAAGATTGTTAAAATATTCTGACTTTACTGGGACAAGCTCTGAAGTGGGTTTTACCCAAATATAATCTCATCATGCCCCATGTTTCACAAGCATTCTTAATTGTAAAAGTAATTGGTGAAAAGTTTTATGGTCACAGCCTTGTAGAAGAAGGGACATTCATCCAAACAGGGAGTCTGCATAGGTAACCAACCTCCAAGCCAAATTCCTAGCATATTGTAATGTTATCCTTTCAAGTGAGTTTACTAGTGGGGTAGTCTTTCTTCAAATTAAAACAGCCCAACTGAATCTAGGTTTACTAAGATGGGTTTCCAATAAGATCACAGGAAGAAAGCAGAACAGACAGTACAACGTTGGTAGATCTGATATTATTTCTGCTTAGATTCCCCTGACTGTTAGCAGATTTCAAACACTGAAAGCTGCTGAAATGCTAGACAACCTGGTGAAGTGAGCAGAGCTGCTGTTCAGCTCATACTTTCCTGATACCTTCCAATTGGTGGTGACATGTGTTCACCACCAGAATTAATTCTATTTATTTATAACTGAGTGCTCTGGCTGACTGGCAAAGATGGGATGCTAAATAAAACAGTGTGTAGTCCTTCAAAATCTGGTAAAAGTATTGAAGGAGGCCACTTTTGGGTGCAATATATGTCACTTCAGTCTAATCCAAGTTAAATGTTATTATGCCATTTCACTAAAAGTGTTACTTTCTGCCTGACCCCATTGTGTTTCATTGCATCACCTTAAATTCATCCATATTAGAATGCGAAACTTTAAATACTGGCATAAATCTAAACCTGCAGAAATTTCTGAGGAAATCACAGAGATAATTGTCATTTTTCATTGAACTGTGATAAAAGATGAAGGAGAGATGTTAGCAGTGATTTGAATGTGCCTAGCAATTACTGTTCAGTGAAATATAATATTATTTATTGAGGAGCAATATTTTACAATTTAGAACTCTCAGATTCTCGTATATGAGTATGCTAACACATTAGATATTATTAATATCTTTGATGGGGGCAGCTTCCTTCTTTGTTTACACTTAATTTGTACATTCATAGGGAATGTGAACAAATTAATATCCATTAATTCTACTTAATAACTGAAAATGCTTCCTTGAGGGTAGGGAAAAAAGTCTAGTTCCATAGTTCATAAACCTGGCTGCACAACATCAGTCTTTCATGCTAATTTTTGGGCTGATTATCAAAATAATAGATAGGGGACAACACATTACAGAAAAGACTGTAACAGTTGCAGTACCACATTATTACTGCTGTTAATTACAGATAATGAAATATTAAAGTAATGTGCAAATATTTAATTTTAATTCTTTTAAATATAAAATTATTGTTTCATTATTATTTCTTTTGCATTTAAGAATTTTTTTCACATAGCAGGAAGTCTTCGTGCTAGGTGCTACGTACATAAAGTTAAAAGATGTCCCGTTTTATGAGAAATATGAAAGTTGTGAAAGATCTTTTATTTCACTGACAAATTTTGAAAAATTAAGTCCCTAAATAAGAGAAAATCAACTTTTTGAGATACAGCAGGAATGAATGAAAGGAGAAAATCTTAAACAAGAGAGAACAAGGGGAAAAGAAGATTAGGACACTAGTTAATAAACAGAGACATTCAAATACTGATTTTAATGAGAGAGAATGGGAGAGGAATCCTCAATATAGACTTAGGGCCAGGTTCCGCAGGCTTTGTACCTGAAGGAGCAAGAAATAGAAAAGGCAAGATGTAGCCAAGAAAAAAAGAGGCCATGTAACTGATTGTTAAAGGTGACACAAAGGGGCAATAATCTACCAGGGAGTCTACAGGTCCAATTGCCAAACCAAAGGTTATCCTAAGAATGGGAGCCAAACAGGAAGTATGGGAATGACACTTCTGACTAATTTCTTAACAATGATAATGAGAAATAAAGCAAACTATTAAGATATTCTGAAAAGAAGAATGCAAGTCTCACCAGATCTATAATTCTGGAAATACAAAGACAAATACAGAAGATTTAAACAGTTCTTTATCCAGTAACTGCAAGTAATGAATGAAAGCAAAGGAGAAGGTAGTCAGAAGTAAGCTTCAGTCCTGACAGTAGCTGGCTTTGAAGCCCTTGGTGTTTTTTAAACAGTGTTCACTTGGGTCAGGCAGAGAAAGCTAACCGTGAAATTCTCTCTACAGAAATGTGAAGTGCAGAACTCAATGAAAAAAATGGAGGATGTGTTTTTAAAAAGAGACATATTACAAAAAGGGAAAGAACCAGAAAATCTTCAGACTAATCTTCATGGTTTGGACCTAAGTGATCTCTTGTGGATGAGATAATGAGAAAATTAAATCCTGCAAATGATCAAGAAATTGAGACGTAACATTTATTCTTTGTTAAGACTAGAATTTGACAAGCAAAGGCATAGCATATTGAAGTGTGTTAAGGATGGGCAGTGCTTAGATTGTCTTGCCAGACTGAAGATTCTGAAATGTGTTAGAGGGAGACACCTTGAATAGAAAGATTTTTCAGGACCTGTCCTGCAGTACACAAAAAGAATAAAATAAGCTTTACAGGCTAAGACTAAATAACAAGAGTGAAGAGAAAATCTGGTGTTTGGAAAAAACATGCAAGAATTACACTGCAGTGCAACACTTTGTAGACACCAGTAGTAACAGATTACAGTATCACCACTAGCTCTGAAGATCCTTTTCAGAACTCACTGAAACTCATCACAGCTGGATATTATCTGATCCTCCGTCTGAAAGAAAAAAAACCAACAGCTTTCATTTCTGTTGCTCACTCATTTAGTTACCTGGGTGTTCTCACCTAAGCATGAACATTTATTAACCCATTGAGCTCTGTGTTTTGTGGGCTTCCCCCACCTGCGACCAATCAAGACTGTGACCATCACTTCAACCAAGACATCGAAAGTGCAGCATCAAGTCTCATTGTGGATCCACAGGTAGTTATAACTTTCATCTCCAGTATCAACTCTAATCATTTATTTCTGTTTCTTCCTTTTCCTTATATATTTTCTTAAGTGATATCTTTATAATTTTCTATTGCTGTATTACTATAGATAATATAACAATAGAAATGGCTACATATCTCTTTTCCATTGCAACCAAATTGTTCTAAAATAAACCCTACATATATATATATATATATATCTATATAAAAACACTGATCATTCAGTGTAATTTCACTCTAATCCTCCCCAAGGCATCTATTAACAAATACCTGAGTTATCCTCGCCTTTAGGGGTAGGTTGAAGCAGGAATGCATCAAACAGCTAATCAAAGAGGTGATTATCCTGCTGTGTTCAGTGTTTGTGCAGCCTCACCTTGAATATTGTGCAGTTCTGGGACCCACCATTTAAGAAAGATATGAAGATCCTTGAATGCATCATACCTGCCACAGCAGCTGTAGCAGTGGCTTACAGTTTAACAGGAATTCAGCTGAAAATTTACTAAAACAGTTGAGTCATCGAGTGATACCCAGTCTAACTTTTTGTTAGAAAAATGATGTCAAAATAACATAGAGAGGAATATAAGCAATGAACTCCATCTGCAGAAGTCGATATTTTAATTCCCTCTGTAGTCAAGGGAGGAGAAAAAAGTTATAGGACATGATTCATCTTATTCTTAAGCAGATATCTAAATAGGTCAGATGAATCATGCTCTAAAAGGGCCTTTTCTCTCTGATAGCTATAAAGAGAACCCAAAGTGACTAATTCAGATGTAGACGACTAAACTGTAGATGTCTAAAGTTAGCTGCAGTGAATCCCACACAGAATGGCTTATACCTTCCTAGTGCATGAGAAAGGCTGGGGAGTAAGTTCACTTTCATAGCTGGCACAGCTGTAATATACAGTCACAGACAAATTTGATTTGTCCTAAGCTGACATTTCTCCAGCAGAAAGCTGAAATAAGAACTCTTTGAGTAGCAGAAACAGTAAATCTACTTTGGAGTTTGCAAATACGGAAAGTTAACAAATCTCAAAATATAACTGGGGATTCCCAGGAAGTGTCTTAGTTTACCAAAAATTATGCTGTGATAACACTACTGCTTGCAGTGAAGTAGTAACTAAATCTAAAATAAACTACAAAAAATGATGACTAAAATGTCGCATGGATGAAGTAAGTGTCTCACAAAGTGACCCAGTGACTTACAAAGTGACTGTCAGGGATGGGAGTGTTCGGTTTATATAGGACAAAACTGAGAAGCAAGACAGTGAAGGTTTACAAGCTTGTGCTGGACCATTCATTCATCAGCTCTCACAACACTTGGACTGAAGGCATCTGCTGAAATTGGTGGAAATTCAGGTTCAGACACAGAAAAGGAAGCATTTCTTGTCATAGCATGTAATGAATCTGTTATTTGGTTCTGTAGGCTGCTGCAAAGGCGAACATCACTAGTTGCAAAAGAGATTAGATAAACTACTTGAAAGACAGAGCAATAAACAGACAGTAAAAGGACTAGGCAGGGATCTACCATTTAAAACCCCTAAAAGTATTCTATATTCTGGGGAATGCAATGAGAAATGGAATGCAGACACAACAAGAACAGGCAGGATGTGCTCTTCTACTCCTTTTGCCATTGCCAGAAGCATTGAGAATACAGGGCTCTGCTGGTCCAGCCTGGTGAGGCTCTTCTTAACTTCTTACAGATACAAACCTTACTCATATAAACTGCTCTGATAATTTCACTCTTTTTAAGCAGATACTTAGAAAGGATGAACAAAATTTCCTCTAAGTCCAAGAAAGAAACATAACTCAATGTATAGACCAATTCATTTCTGAGTAGCTCTAAGGTGGGCAGCAGGAGCAGCTTGAGATGACTGAGCCTCAGGACACAAAGCACTAGAACAAATTAATTTAGTTCTATTTCTGATCAAATTTCCAGGCAGATTCTCAGCACCTCACAGAATCATGTTAATCAGTTTAGTAGCAATCTTGGGTAAAGCATTCCACAATTTTCTGTGGTGCAAGTGCTGGTTATTAAATTTTGTGATGCCCTCTGGAATGGAGAATGTGAGGAATCTGGACTTGCAAAGATGTGGCCATCAAACCTACAGGACTCCTCTGTGTGTTTTGAAGAGGCTTGTACTCCATAGCTGGCAAATGAGACCTTACACCCTCATTGAATCTCTTCTCCATTACACTACGCAGCTCTTAGTGCCTGCTCTTCAACACAATCCTTTCCAGTTAAGAGCTTTGCAGCCTGAGTTGTATATTAAATGTGTTTTCTATTTAACACAGGTGCTGGCTGGGATCCTCATGTTTATATAGCGGCTGAGATAGCCCCTTCCTGTGTTAAAATGGCACAATTAGTGCCCAGCGTAGCATTGGCATCACTCATCACGTATATTTTTCTGAGGTGCTCAGTGCCCTTCCAGAGAATTCTTCCAAATAAGCCTTAGTAATTTGCAAAGTTATTTGAGGGAATGGACTGTGAGCAGTATGACCTTGAATTTACATGTCCCTCACAAGAATCACTGAAATGACAGTTGCAGTCAGACATAAAGAAAAATATATTTAAATTTTTAAAGAGTTGTTTTGGGGTGTTGGTTTGTTTTTTTTTTCCCATGTGTATAAAAATGTTGCTCTATTAGAGATCGAGTACATTTTTAATCTTTTTTGTATTAAATTCTGAAATATATTCAGGAAAGCTAAAAGGCTAATTAATTTTGTGGTAGAATAGAAATGGGTTCTGAGAAAAGCTTTAGATATAGGTCCTTTGAAGGTAACATTTTGAAAACAGAGCTACCTGCTACTCTGATAAACGATGATTAAGATTTCCTGCTGTGAGTATGCATTCTCTGCTAGACTGAGTAAAAAGGGATGTTGTATCATGCTATTATGCATACCTAGTAACCCTTAAGACATAAGCATCAGTCTGCAATCATTGAATATCTTTGCTTTTTTTCTCTCTGAAAATGACATCTTTTGTAGTGACTGTTGTTGAAGTAAAAAACCTGTGAAATTAGGCACATGTTATTGCATATGTGTTGTAGATTAAGTAATTAGATTTTTTAATGAAACAAGGTAAGAGAGGAATTGGTAAGAGTGGAAAAAGAAAAACACAAGAAGAGTTCACAAGTAAGTGGTGAATTCAAGTGGGAAAAGCTGGCTTATTTCTTTGTTGCTTTGCCCTTCAACTTGTCTGCTGGCTCTGCATTAGTATTCAGAGAGCAGTATTGCCACTCCTGGTGATTCACTAAGATATTACGAATATGCAAAATATCAGAATATTTTTATTTCTATGGTTTGTCTTTCTTAGATGTTTGAAAGAATAATTGAAGCCAATCAGTTCCTGAAAACTTGCATATAGGTGAATTCCATTATGGAGGAAAAAAGAGATTTAATAATTCTTCTTGTAACACACCAAAATGTTGATTTCTATCTGTTTTCTAAAGATAATACTGCTTGTTTATTTTTCCCCACAATAAGACTAATTGATTTACAGGTTCGTATGTTATACTGTTTTTGTTTCTCTTTTTTTTATTAGGTAACACATTAAAAGACTGTGTATTCAGTGAAGTATTTGATAAGTTATAGTTTCTCCCACTTCTTTTGAATAACTTCTGACCTTCTGAACAAAATACAAATACAATTTCACAAGCAACTCTCAGCAAGTTCTATTTTATTTATGCATTCAAATTAAGCCATTAAAATCAGGTAAGAATTATAGTATCTGATCTGGGATCGTTCGTTTTTCCCCTTTCTTTGAAAAAATACTGTTTTTCCTTCTAAAACTAATTAAATAGCAAGCAGTGATCAGTGTTTGAAGGGTGATACTTTTGGTTTCTGAGGGGTTTCTAGGTTTTCACTCTCTAGTTGGTGTAAAGGCTATACAAAACTGTCACCCTTTGTAATATACCTGGAAAGTAACAGCATCTCAGAACTAAAGTGTGCAAGCAAGGGAGAACAGCCACTCATTCACTGAAGCAGGAAAGATTTACAATGGACAAGGTAGGGAGTATTGCCTAAAGAACAAAATAAGGATGCTACGTTACTTTTTCCTGCACCTCTTTCCTGTCTCTTTGAAGCTTCGATTTTTGGCATTTGGCCTTGTATTTCTTCTCAGGTAAGGTTTTTTTGAATGTCTTGCACTGATGCTCAGCTGTAGGGGAAACATCAGTCTCCCTGGTTTTTGCTGTTACCTGGCTGTGACTTCTAGATTCTTGTGAGGATATGACAATTCTGGTCTTTTACCTGTGGCCAGGATCAGTACTGGGCTGCAGGAGAACCTGAATCAGGGGTGGAACGAGACAGGAAACAACTTGAAAGAGTGACCCACAAGCCTGACTTTTATGACTGTTGCAAAACTTTAATATTAAAATGCTCTGAGAGAATATTAAATTAGACTGTTTACCCTGATTGCCTAAGACAGAAGTAATATCCACCTTCCTCAGCTGGCTGTAGAAGAGAGCAACATGTGCAACTTTCAAGTCAACGTGCAAGTTGAGCTGCTGGCCTGGGGGTGTTCACCAGGATGATGTCTGAAGTTCGGTTTCAGCACTATGCCATCACCTGGGGTCTGAAACCTCTCTGACTTTCTTTTAAGCTGTTTGAGTTCTGGGTGATGAGGTCAGATGTCACACAGGGCTTTGCAAACTGCCGCAGGTCTGCGAAGTCATTGAGACACATTTGTGTTTTCATATAAGAAATCTACCTGACTGCATCAAAACCTTCAAGAGACTGGCTAATCTGTGATAAAAATGAATGAATGAACAAATGAAGGGGGGAAGAGAGAGATTGAGAGAGAGAAGTAATGGGGAAAAGGAGAAGAAGGAGAGGAAGGGGAGAAAGAGGAGGAAGGACGGAAGGAAGGAGGGAGGGAGGGAGAAAGAGAGAAAGAAACAAAGAAAGAGAGAAAGAAAGAGAGAAAGAAAGGAAGGAAGGAAAGAAGGAAAGATCTCCTCAACCTTTATTCTTTTATAACTTTTGGAAATAGGAAAAAAGTGGAGGAGTTAATAATAGCAGTTATAAAAGGAAGACAGACAGAGGAGAGTGTTGCATCCCCCTGAATTCAGATGAATCTAAAAATATCTTGATACCCATTAGTTTAGATGCCCTAGAAATAATGTCATTTCAGGTTCTCTGATATACTTCAGCAGGAGGAAAGCATAATTTCTAGGTGTTTGAAGGATTCTTAACTAGCATTAAATACAGTAATTATTTGCAAAAAACCCTACACAACAAACCAGTCATAATCAGTTCCTACTATCCAGTATACCCATGACTTTTTACAAATTTCTACTCATATTTTCATTTCTTTTCATTGTAAACAGACCCTTTAGAACAGAACTTTTCATCTGACAAATAAGTATTGAAAATTAAATTCTGGGAATGGGCTATGATGTTTAGAAAAGAATACTGTGATATCCCATTTTAAAGAATCTCAGTTTCTACCCAGATTGCTTGCAGAGATATGGACATGAGGAGAAGTCATATAGCTCAAACACTGAAATGGAATCATAGTGTTATAGAATCTTGCACTGGGCTTTGCCCTGACCCAGGTGCAGCCCCTTACACTTCATCTCTTTAAACAACATGAGATTCCCATGGGCCACCTCTCAAGCTTGTCCAAGCCCTCCAGATGACATTCCGTCCTTCAGGTGTGTCAACTGCACCCTCAGTTTGATGTCACCTACAAATTTCCTGAGGGTGCACTCGGTGCATCCATCTATGTCTTTAATGAGGATATTAAATAACATTGGTCCCAGTACAGACTCCTGAGGGGCACCACATGTCGCTAATGTCCTTTGGGACTCTGCACTGTTGACCATGACCCTCTGGATGTGACTGTCCAAACACCTTATTTTGCATCTAACAGTCCACTTATTGAACCTATCCAATTTAGACAGAAGGATGCTGTGGGGGACCATATCTAAGGCTTTAAAGAAGTCCAGATAGATGACGTTTGTGGCCTTTCCGTTGCCCATTGTCAAGGACAATGTCACTACAGAGGTCATAGGGAGAGGCCCTTATTTTTGCTTAATCTCTCCCCTCTCCTCAGGAAACCGAGTCTAAAAAGAGTGTTTAGTTATTACTGGTGGAATGCCTGTTCACGTGAAATGATAGAAAACATTTAAGTAAAATTATATTTAAAAAAAAAAAACCACAACAAACAATCCCAGCCAGAACCCTCCAAGGAAATTCACTTCCATCAAGAGAAGACTGACTGACTGACTGACTGACTGGCATGCTACTGTGCTGAGTACTAAACTAGTCCCATAAGAAATCACGTGTGCTTTCTACTCCCTCACTGAAGTATGCTAATATCACCAGAAAAAAAGAAAAATATTTCTGGTGGCTAGAATTTCCTTACTCTTCATCCTGATATACAAGCACTGATGTTGATTGCATCAAGACTGGACATCAGCATTCTGACTGGACATCGAGAAAGGAGGTGCTGGAATAGCCCAATCCCTCCTGGCCTCCAGGGAATATTGAAGATGAGCTTGTGGTCGCTCCAGACTGTGGGAACTATTAGGTACCTCAAAAAGGTGAAAGGAAAGAAAAGAAGTCACTGAAGTTACCCAGTAGGAAGCCTTTAACTCTTAATCCTATCTTTATACAAATTTCTGCCTCCTCTGTAGCATAGACCCCCACAATAGCATTGCTAAGCAGTTGTGTTGGAGACCAGAACAAGAAGCAGCAAGCAACAGTGACATCCACATCCACCTGCTTAGTAAGACCTAGCAGGTGGTAAATCTGAAACTCCTCCAAAATGAACTTATATAGAAAGTCTACTATAAAAAATAGCATCTGCCTATGGTGTAATTTGTCCCAGAAAAGTCTACCCTTGTCTCTCTAGACTGCAAAGGAGCCTGGAGCTACTGACCTCATAATTAAGATGCTTTGATTAGGGCACTAGAGTTAGGGGTGCAGAATGAAGTCTGTAGTCCAGTGTGCTGGAAGAATTTAGATGTCATTTGCATTTAGTATTGTTTTTGAATAACAATGTCAGATTTAGACAACTGAAGTCCGCTTAAGTCTTGTTTAAGGCAAGCTACAAGCCTGCAGCATTAGTAGGGAAAATTGACTTTTTTTTTTTATTTTTTACATGCTTCCATTTTTCTCTGACATGGAGCACTCACAACAGTTTCTCTGCATGTCTAATGTAAAGGCTGAAATTTGATTCATTTTGTTATTGTTTTTATCTTTTCTAAATTTTTTCTCAAGCACAATTTATCATAGTGCTTTTTGACATAAGGAAAGTGTGTATGTAATTTCTTTTACTGGACTACATTAAAATGGTAACCTGATTTTTAAAATTGGAAGAAATTCTCTTTGTCTGACAAATGGCAAAAGCTGAAACAGAAGAAAAACTGAAAACAGAGAAAGCAGGCAGCTAACTGACAAGCAGTTTTCTGCTGATTTTTCTCAAAAAATAACCGTGAAGTTCCTATAACAGGAACTTGTCTATGTAAGCTGACAGTAGACCTCTTCTGCCTCCAAAAGGGGAAAATCCCCCGAAAACTAAGGAAATTAAATTTAAAGGGACACTGAAATACTACGTAAAGAATTAATGTCTTTTACTGATACAGAAATTGTATCTTTAGATATATTTGCCAGTATTACATAGGGCTGCATAAAACCATGCTGGGTGCCTGTACTAGCTGTCTTGGAGTTTGGAAGTTAACACTGACCTGTCTGGTGCTTGCCAGGAAAGTGTCTGGGTGGCTGGGGTTTGAGAAACACAAGCAAAGGGCCCTGGTCATACACTTTTTGAATAACTTGCTATAAATACTCAATGAACAGCAAGACCCCCGCGCTGCTGTATTGTTCACAGAACAGGTATTTTTGAGGATCCGTGTTCTTAGCAACTATATCTTCACTAGCCATATCCAAATTAATCAGTTTTCTCGTTTGTTACTTATATGTATACTTATCCTGCAAATATAAGATACAAATTCAAATATAGGAAGCTAAGTAATCTTAAGGATATTTAAAGGGAAATAAAACGTCACATTACATTGGTCGCATCCAGTCCTCGTGGAAAACTCGGAGGAATAGCTGTGCAGCAAACGTGCCAGATGTCAGTTCAAAAGACTACTATTAGTTATTATTACTACTCTGTCACAATTTTATGGTGACACTAAGAAGACAAAAAAAAGAATCATCACTCTAGCAGCTAAAAGTGACACGTGGATATTTTTGGTGGGAAAATGCAACATGCTCTGCCCTTAATGGTAGTTCCACTTGCAGCCACATTCTTTCTGAGTGTAGTAATATAATTAAAATTTTCCCAAGCAAAAATATACAAGAAAGAGGAAAATGGCTTCATATGCTTCTAAGAAGTCCATGTTTTACCCTTATTAATGGGTAACATTCTCGTCTTTTAATGTTTTGGTTGTAAAAGTATCTCTGTGACAGGTGAAATGCCTAAACAAATCACAGTTTTGCGGGTTTGGTTAGTTTGGGTGGTTTTTAATCTGCTTTATTCTTTTCTTGAAATGTTTTTCACGTGTCTTATAGCGTCTGCTCTTAGTGCTGAAGTAATGTATTTTTGCTCTATTTTTCTTAAGAACAGACTTAAAAGAAATGATGCTGATTGATGTTCCTGATATTTCCTAAATCTATACAGTCTTCACAGTGTTCAGACCCGTGAGTAATGTAAACTGCTTCTTGCATTGCATATATCAATGAAATGATCTAGCCCTGTGAAATTTTGCCTACATTTTTTTTTGAAGAATGTAAATGCATTAGCATTTTCACATTTAGAAGCATATGATGCATAAATCATGCTTTTCCATAAATACTTAGATTGCAAATTGACAAAAAATGCAAAATAAAAATCCTTTCCCTGTGACTATATTCCTGAAATACTGCAGCATCAAAGATAATACTTTTAAACAAGATAACTTGCTTTTATAGCAGAGCGAATTTGTTCAGCATTTATAGAGTACTGCTCTGGGAGCCAATCTGTACTGTCATAATTCAGTGACTAAATTCCTTGATTTTCCCTACTTAGGTAGCAAAAAACTAGCATAGACACATGTCATATAGAAAGCAATAAAACAATGCCCTAATGACAATAAAATTCTTGTATGGATCTGCAGAGTTTGCTCTGAAGAAGACACTGTCAGCATAGAAGCATCATGTCTTTATTAATTTTTATTTCTTTTATGAGAGTGTTTTTTTTTTTTTTAACTGGGAAGATCCCTTGCCCCTGTCAGTGTTTGTCATGTGTTGTGAGCTCTGCTGTTGTTGGGGAACCTGGTACTTCTGAAAGATTAGATGAAATTTGGCCCTCAGACTGCAAAATGATTTTTGGAGTCAGGATCAATGTCTTATTTGGGATTTCACATTTAAAGCAGACTGAGAAAGTATTACAGGTTTGACCTCTGAAGTTATTAACGCTCCCTGTTGCAGTAAGTGAGGGGCATCGCTGTGACGGGGGGCTATTCCCACCAACTGTGAAGGTTCTGCATGGAGGAGCAAAGCAGAGCTGTAACAGGCTTTTCTGAAGGCAGAATTTGGTAATCGTCTGTAAAGTTATTCTACAAGACACAGTGTAATTATTAAAACACAGACAGATCGTGCTTTGATGTACTAAGCATACTGTCTGCACTTTCTCTGAGGCACTAGACAAGTAAATGAGAAATAAAAATAGATGCCTTGAGGGGGAAGAAAATAAGATTCAAGCTCTGCAGCCTTCATTCACGGCCCGATCACTGTCCCCAACTTCCCTGCCCCATTTGTGACTCAGACTCCAGGGAAAGACAGCTCCACAGCCAGAAGAGGAGTGTATTTATCACAGCAGCACTGCCAGACAAACCTTTGCATTTTGAGAAAGTAACAGTGTAGTTTTCTATTATTCACCTTTTGTTCTAAAGTGCTTTATTTAGCCTACACAAATAGGGATTACTTCAACTGATTTAAGTTATCTTAGGTTTCTAATTTATTCTGAGGTTCCTGCCGTTCCTGGTTTCTTGGAAAGTTTTTTTCTTCATGCAATGACTTAACACTGGTACTCAATAGGACTAGAAACAAACAATTCCGTTTCCCTTCAGGCTGCCATTTCTTCTCGATGCTAGTTATATTGCTGGAGAGAGTAGCTGATGTTCATGAATATCTTATTAAACATCATTACTAAAGGCTGTGATCAATCCTCATCCCTTGCATTTTGTGCCATGTAGCTTCATTGTCTTAATACTTTTTTTCTTTTTACTATTTAATACTAGCAGGCTCTCCTTCACTTTTCAGTCTCTGCAAGTCTACTTATGTGTACGTGAATCTCAATTAATCTTAAACCCATGTTCAAAGGAATATTGTATGAAAAAATTCTGAAGTGCAGATACGTTTCTTCAGCTGGAATAAAATATAATTGAGTTAAAACAGAACTGGGAAGGACGTGATCTTACCAAGACTCTTCAAAAAGAAAAGCGTTGTTCTCTCTGATTAAGAAAGTAAGAATTGGTGCCATAGTAATTACAAAGACATCCTAAACAAGGTTATCATTTTCCAAATTTTATGATAAAGCTAAATTAACATTAACCTCTTGGTTATTTGCTTATATCTATAGGAAGGTTAATAATTTTTCCATTTCAGATTGTTTTCAGAAATTTTTATCTGATTTTATTTCAGTTGATGTTTTTTTTCCCATCCACTTACAATCCCAAATAGAGTACTTTGTTTCTCTTGTTAGTACTGCCCTTCCTAATATGAGTGGTCATTCTAATATCTAACACAGGAATGGATTTCTGAATGCACTGTTCACATGTACAAAAGCTGGCAGCTGTTCTTATCTTCAAATCAACATCTCTTGCTCAGAAATTGGTGTGCTCATTCAGGCTTTTATCCATCATGCACACTTCTTCTTTGTTTCACCCCCCAACAGGTTTCTCAAAGACTGTCCCACCACTGTGGGGACCACCTCCTGTTTCTGTCTCACCTTGTGTCGTGCCCAAACCTGTGAAGTCTTTAAACTTTTGCCTGCCATGAAAGCCCATACGCTTCTCCTGCTCTCCTAGATCCTTCTTGCCTGTCTGCTGTGAGCTTTCATTTGATTCTGTGTGACTGAAGAGCAATATATATACTCCAGCATAAGATCTGATGAGATCCTGTGGGTTTGCCCACCTTGTGATTATTACCTGTTCCTGACTGGGAGGTTTCCCTGCTTCTGTCAGATGCAGCTCTTGAAAGATCTGCTTGTATTTTACTTCTTGTCTTTTGGTGTGATCTGGAAGAAGCTTACTGCACTTTCTCCACCATTCACAAGGTTACTGTTTTAAACACTACTGCTCCCTATGCTCCTGTTTATTGTCTAAATCATGTCCGGAAAAAGTTGAATAGTTGTTCTGTAAAAGAAGAAATTAATCCGTAATCTTTCCTCCAACTGCAACAGTCTCTTCTTTGAGATCCTACTCTTTCTCACACGTATTCCTTCAGGAGTTTGTAAGCTTGCACATTCTCCATCCAGAAATATCAGTGGCAGCACCAAGGTCAACAGTAACCTCTTTAAACAGTGTTCCTTACTTTTGCTCAGTAGGTATTTAGGTAAGTTTTACAAAATATTGAGGAATAGCTCTATTTCTGTCATCAGCAGTTGGAACCCGATAGACCAAGTTGCACAAACTCTCTACAGATTCAAGAAGATTCCCGAGTTTGAAAGATGGGTAAAAGAAAATGTTGGTTTTTATTTTAACAGGAATTAATACATCCTGTAGCTTACTATAGTGAAGATCACACAAAAAGAAGGAACAAATCAAAAACAGCAGTCGGGTAATCATGCTAATTTAAAGCAGGTAAAAGCAGGAATAGTGTGTAGGTTAAAAACCACTTTTATTAGGTAATGGTGTAAGGACAAGTGTTTCTGCTTCTGGGATTCATTTTGATGAGGCTCAGTTCATGAACCCAAGTCTGGAAGAACAAAGTAAGGGAAGAGAACAAATTATCATCATTTACCTGGACAGACACTATCAGATTGACTAACAATTTACTTTTAAGTCTGTTTATATCTGCTGGAAAAGTTAATAGCTGGATAATTAAACTCTCTGCCTGACCCAGAGGGAGTAGAGTACACTTAAAGTGTAACTGGCCACAGAAATTATTCCGAGTATGCTCCAGTTTTACTTAGAGATACCTTTATGAACGTCAATGTACCTCCTCTAAGTACAAATATACGACCACCTTGATACTAAAACTGTCCCACTAGCAGCATGAACTTAAGTATTCAAAACATTTAAACCTTTGTCGACATTTAAACCATGGCATGCTGATAAATACGTGTCATACTGCTCCTTCCGAAGAACCCAGAGTCTCTGCTTTTCCTATCAGCAGCAGAACAGACATACCATATATAAGAAATCCATTTCCTTCTGTATGTCAGGTGGAAACAAATTATTGTTATTGTGTTACTATGTGCAACATTTCCTTGCTTGCAATTAATGTCTATTTTAGTGAGCTGCTATATATAGGCTTAAATGGTAGTAGCAGTAGCAGTAGGAGTAGTCGTTACAACAAAAATAACAATAATTAGTATTAACAATAATAACAGAGGTCCCATTATTAACCTTTTATTTCACCATTTAGTGAGAGGTAAAAAAAGTATTTTGCAATTCTAGACAAAGTATTTTGTAGCAGTATTTCACGGGTTATCTGCTGTTTTATACTGTGAGTGTAAACCTTAGTGGAAAGGGCTGACTTTTCTTCCTGTGCTTGTATTGGACTTGACACACTGTGTGTGTCAACAGCAACTAGTAGGTGCTACCATTAAGACAGGGAAAAAACAATTATACTTGATCTTCAGATGTATTTTATTGATACCAATAAATGAAAGAAAATTCAGAGTAAGATTTTTACATAGAATAAAGATGTTGCACTGGTAAAACATCTTTCATAAATTATTTTTTCAATGTGTGTAGTATGTCCCAACTCTCTTCCACTTGTCCAAAGGTGAGATATCTCTGCCCTGGAGTGTTTCACAAACACACTTACTCTGTACCATAATGCTACAACAGACTTGATGATCAGTGCCCTTCACGCATTTTTGTTTGTCTATATGACATGTAGGAGATAAAAGGATAAAATGCTGATTTTCATGTTTTACAGTAAAATTTTGGTTTCTCATGTTTCTGTTATACTTCATTTTGCATGGTGACATCTCTTAGTGATTAGAGGGGGTTGATACTTCTAAGTCTCACGGAAAGCTGATAGCTGGAAATAAGAAGAAGCGAGGAAAAATATTTTTTTTTTTGTTTCAAAACAACTGAAAAGACCTTCTCCAAGAATTAAAAAAAAATACGTAATATTAATAAAAGTAACTTAAACTCTGTATGCCATGAGATTAGAATATTACTTGCAAAAGAATTGAAAATTTAATACTAGATCTAAAATGAGAAGTTGAAGCACAGAATTAAAATGTTTATATAGATGCTCTCAGACTTTCTGTTAAAGCTGATAATTCTTGATGAGAAAATTACTGACAGAGTTTATTAGCTTTGTGCAGTACACTTACGTAAAAACTTCCAGGGTTGGCCAAATTATTCTAATGTAATACAATGTGTTAAAAGATATTCTAATTCTAAAATGGTCAAATGCACTTTACTTTAAAAAAATGGGAATTTATTCCTTATTTGTTTATATTCTAAAACCAAAATAAAGTAAACATTATTTATTATTGGAAGAAATATCAACTTGTGGTTGTCTTCCAAAAAAGAATTTTAGAATGCGTAAATTAGGGTCTAATTTACCTTGTAGAAACTCTTTCTTAATAACAATAAAACTAGAGAATGAAGGACCAGAGAAAAGGAAATAATATATTTGACCCTGCAGAGTTTATAAGAATGATAATTTGGGGAAAAATGGATTTTATATTCATAAACTGAGCTTGTTATGATTAGTTCTAATGGTGAAAAAGTTGTTCTTTTTTATTATATCTTCAGTGAGAATGTTGCAGCTGTTGAAGCATTCAAAGAAACTTGGAAAAGAAAAAGAATAATTTATTGGGAATTCCTGAAACATTCTTGACAAGATGTTGTGAGAAAGGGCAACAAGATAAGGAATATCTAAATCACAGCAATGAAGCAGAGAAATGTTTAATGCCCATTTAGCAACAAAGAGGTTTTAATTATAATTTTGGTAACTGGTTTTTATTTTGCTAGTCCAACTTAATGAACACCACAGTGAACTTTATAACAAATATGAAGAGAATGATATATTTCTAGTGATATAGTTAAATTGGTTGTTGAGATTTACTATACAGGAACCTCCTGGATCAGTCTAACTTTGGATCATCAAAAATTTTGAAAAAGTATCACCCTGGCTAACACGACTTCCTTCTGGCATAAGACTGTGGGAGGAGTCTAAGTCTGATTTTCTAAGTTTAAAGACTCTGAGAAATATCTATGCACATTCCTTTGCAATTTTAAGGGCTGCCTTAAAACAGTATTATTCTGGCTGTATCAGAAAGTATGTTAATATAAAAATATTACTTGGAGGATGTTATTTTTCAGTGATACTCTATATTTTAAAGGCTATAGTTCATGTTTTATTCCTGCTGCTCAGCCTGTGCAAGGTGACTTTCATAGATCTGACTTGGTTGAAATGTTATTCATGTTCCATAAAGCACTACAAAGTTGTAAGGGTTGTTTCCCTTGTAATTTAATATTCTCTTCTGATCTCTGTGTCATTTGCTCAGAGTTAATTAGCAAAAGATTGGAATGGGGAATTCATAGAAGTTTTTATTAAAATTATGTTAAGTGTTAGAAAATTCAGTGGAGACCTCCTAAAGTGCACAGTATTAGTGTACAGTAAATATACTTTTCTATCAGGTTTTCATAGTAAAATTATTCATATGTAGAGCATTGATCATCTGTATTTTCAACTGGTAAAGAGAAAAATTATTTTGGTCACATTTAGACGTGATCTGTAGTGGTCCTGTAATATGTTTTTAAGATTCTTAAGCCTCAGTATATTATATATTCAGTATATTATATAGTCAGTTTCAGGCAAATTTTGTGGTAGCCTTTTTCTCTTCACAATGGCCAAAAACATGAAAGAAAAGAAAAACTTTCCTGGTGCAGAACAAGTCTTGGGTAGAGTGCTACTAATCTGAGTGTGATTCATTTTCTGAGTGAGCCCTTTCAGTTAATCTCCTGTCCCATAAAGCTAAATAGCCATTTATTGTGGTTGAATTTGATTATTTCGTCAGCCAGTAAAGAATTTCTAAAAGTTTCATTTGATTCATTTTAACATATTACTTATGAATCTTTGGTTAATTCTATATTTATAAGATATCGATCAGATTTAAAACTCCTATAAAACCTTCTCATATTGCTCTCAGAATTGCAAAGGACTGAAATTTCCAAGATGACCAATTTCTCAGGTTGGATATTGCGAGTAACACCGACCTTTTCCCTTCTTCTCATCTTATGTTCTTGTTCTATGGTCATCTTTCTGTTACAGAAAGGCTGATTTTTAAATTCTTATAATTGTGCATCCTATAATTTGGTTTTATTGGATTCCTAGGTCACTTACTCTGCCTAAATATTGTCGGTCTAAGAAATATATTTTGAAATCACTGTGATAAAAAGAGAAGGACAGGTAAAGATGACATCATCCCGAAGACAAAGTAGAGTGAAAGAATTCAGTCTACAGTTCACAATTTCTGTACTCCAGAGATAATCCAGTAATATGTCCCTGCTCTTCTTCCAAGCATTGAGTAAGATGGAAGCTCTCAAATAACCACTAATGAGAACTGGGAGAAAACTACACTACTCATATATCGTATCCTTCCCTTCACCTTTTTTTTCCCCAACAAAATAAGTATTTAGAGATATAACTGAAGTGCACTGGTTTGTGAGAATATCACTCAGAAACTGCATGTGCAATGTCTGGCGCTGCAGTGCAAAGACTATTTAATTCATTCTGGGCTGATTGCAAAGCTTAGTGTTGCTTCCAGATTTCTATTGAAGAAAACACTCCCTGGAGAATCTGAGTAATAATATGCTTTCCCCCTTCTGTGTAAGACCTAAAATATCTGTGGCTGGGTCAGCCTCGAGGCTGATCACGATCTGTACTGTCCCTCTCAGTTCAACGTAGATGCTTAGGGAACAGTGTAAGAACAGGTACAAACCATTTCAATTGTATTTCTAATTGCTTATTTCCCTTCCTTCCTTCCTTCCTTCCTTCCTTCCTTCCTTCCTTCCTTCTTTCCTTTTTTTTCCTCTCCCACACTTTCTCTCTAGTCTTGGTCTCTCAATTCTATTTATTCCATTTCTTTTACAGGTCTTACTGTGGAAAACTATTGCATAAATGCTTAGAATTCATGGTTGATAGGAATATATTATAAAGGACTTATATAACTAATATAACTCCACACAGGAAAACATATTCAGACTTGCATGAGATGCAGGCTTGAAAATAACACCTATGTTCAAATTTCTGAAAAATTTTCAGTATTTATGCTTGCCATAAACTCACCAAAATTTAACGACATTAACCTGAACTGTTCTATATTCAGTTATTTGAAATTTATCCATCAAAACATGTGCATTTTTTCTAAGAGAAAGCTTGAAGGACTGATACACTGTTTACAAAATATTGCTGCTTATCTGAGGAATTCTATATTTCCTGCTTTGTGGCAATGGGTTTGAGTTTTTCACTGGAGGACTGGAAGCAGTCTGAGCCTGAAGGAAGTAAGGCTGTGTAAGGCGCCTGGCTACAACTGCGTCTTGAGACATGGAACTACTCACAGTATGTGTTTGTACTAATGCTAATTTGGGAACACCTTCCATCATCCAGCAGATTATGTCTTTTGCTGTCCTCATTTTTTTCCTGATTTTCTCACTTCCTAAAATTGCCTTATGCATGTTTAAAAAAAATTGTAGAGGTCTGTTAAAGTTTGCCAGTGAAAATCGCTGAAAATGGTGTCTGTTTTACATTGCGGAATTTGGCCAAGATTTTGCTTCCAAATATGAATCCGGCTTTCAGATGCCATGATAGAAGATAACATTCATAGAGACAACCAGGAGAGCTACTGTGCTGACAGTGAGGAGTGTGTCTGTGGAACGGGGCAGAAGGGAGCAGTGAACAAAAGGGAGCTATGCGGCCTGGAGGGGAAGAAGAAAACAGGCTGGCACTCAGAGAGTGAGGAATGGAGAAGAAGTAGCGTGAAAGTGTCCTGTGCTAAGGAGGGAGCTAAGAAAACTAGAGCACAAGGGAGTAAGTATGGGGGAGAATCAGAGCAACAAAGCTGGGATGACTGGGGAGGACAAGCAGGTAAGGGACAAAATGAGATGGATGCACCCTGAAAAGTTTATAAAAATATTGTTGTGAAGACAAACTGATTAATGTTTTATAAGTACCAGCTGTGCTGGTAATGAAATCCATAAAAAATCAAGATGTCAATAATCGTGTTTCAGTGCAGAAATAAGATAGCATGTTGTAAATAAACTCCAGAGCCACATATTGAATGATAAGAGAAAAGAGAAATATTGAAAAATTGTCTTAGGCATAAGCATGTGCTCTGAGTGAGGCAGGTGTCCTGTGGAAGAACTAAAGATTGTATCCAAAAAATTAAAGATTGTATCATAACATATGCTCACAAAGGTTAGCAAATAACATTTGCATGGGCAATCATAATTCTGACATTTCCTAAATCTGAGTGTTTGATTTTGCAATCTTAATGTTCTTACTGGCATTAAAATTAGAAAACAGTTAAGCTGGTTTAAATATAGAATCAATGAAATCTTAGCTAGAAGTGCTTCTGCTTTACAGATGGTTTAAAGCTACTGGTATACCTAGCTCAAACAAACAAACGAAAAAAGATATTGCTTTATTCCTTAGATGTAAAACACTGATGCTTTAAAAATAAGCACAGCATGAGAAGTTCTTCTGAAGATCTAATTAGTGTCTGAAGTTTTAAATCTGTCTTATGGTGCCTCACATTTCTGTGCAGAAACACAAGAAATAATAGCATTGCACTCAGTTTGCTTCACTGCCTTCAGAAATCTTTATTTCATGCTGCAGACTAAAACTGTCCTTAATTTGAGTCACATCATGTAACTACACTTCAGGAAGAATAATACAAACTTTATCTGACATTCTTATTTTCTTTTCCAGCAACTTCCTTTTTTTCTAGCTTTTATAGTCCTCTGGGCTCCTGTTCTACAAGATACTCTGATTATATCAGTTCTTTGACTCTTTCAGCTTTCAACCTGACTTCCTTAAGACATTTAAATAGTGAGTCTATGGGGGAAATTAGCTAACTTTCCTTGTCTTTCTCAGGTTCTGATTTTACCCTCTGTTTCCATTCTTTCATGAAGAAAACATCCCCATTCTTAAGAACAGCAAGGAAAGATGGAGTTTCAGAGACAGTTTATCATGACCTCCCTGACATTATGTAATTTTATGTTGTAACTAAACAGGGAACTCAGATTTTTTAACTGCTACAGCACAAAAGTAGAAAAGAGAGAAAATGCTCTTTGAATAATGTGATTTTCATGTTTTGAAATGTTGAACTAAGGAAAGCAACTAGATGGATTTGGAGATGAAGAACTTTTTTATTTATTTCTTGAATCTCAAAAAAATTCCCCAGCTAATCCCTAAATGAGCCCATAAAACAACTTGTAAACAACACATTCCTGAAACATATTTTCTTGTCTATCTTTTACAGTAGTACATTTTCCAGTGTGCATTATTTAATGTAGTATGAATATTTCACCATATTTTCCAACACATCACTAAAAAATCACTATCTCTCAGTAAGTAACAGAACTCCTCATAATTTCAATTCTTAAATGCCAAAATGCCCTCTTTTATCTTAGTTAAGTGAATTATGTATTTGAAAATACAACTCTTCAGACCAGCTGTTCATTTGTATCACCTCCAAGAAATCTCTTTCTCTAACTCCAGCAGTCTACTTGGTTTTAATTCTCAGTGCGCAAAAAGAGACATGGCTAAGAGAGATAGAAACTTTCTATTACAAGATATCTTTCTCGTAATGAACTAGTTAATAAATTTCCATGGCCTAGGAAACATTTTGAGCCAATGTTTAAAAGGAAATCCCCTTAGGCTTTGGAAAGAAAAAAAAACATAGCGTGTGTGGTAAATTATATTATTTTTAGGGACAAACTGTTAGATATCATTCCAATAAATAAAGTTTTAAATGAAGAGTCTTACTTAATGCTGTTTCAAATTAAAATGCATTAGCAATAATCACAGGAAAATAATATGATAAAACCACCACTAATACAAACCTTGAGAAAAGTAAGAATGAATTCAAGATGGTTACTGAGGTAGTGAATAAATTTTCCTTGAAATATTGAGGTCTGAGATGACAAATGATAATTGCAATAATTTCACTTTGACACACTTATGCATATATTGTTGAATGTCTTGTCAATGGAAACTGCTGTGTTAGTAGGGACCAACAGAATGGAATTAAGATGGAAAGGAAAAGAAAATTAAAAGCAGTATTTGTATAACGAAACTCAAAACAAAAAAAAATGGGATATAATACACTTTAAATTAGCATTAGGCCAAACCTAATAGCTATGGCATCTTGCAGAAAAGAAAATTTGCACTGGATGTTTAAACAAGCAGGCAAAATTACTGAAAATTAAAACTCACAAGCAGGTGCTGGTTTTCTGTGGGCTGTTTTTTATATCCAGTAAATACATCCTAAAATCCCATAGGCTTTGGTACTTTTTGCCCTAGGAAGAAATTTAATAAAAATAAAGAACAGGTACTACATGTGTGTTGTCACTTTTTCTAACAGGAGGTAATAAAACTGAATATGAACAAAATGAAAATGGCTTTATGAGAAAGACAGAAAACAAGTTTATGAGAAACTGACATGGGTACCTGGTTATCTGTGCTAAGAGGCTTTGGGTTCCAAGAGATCTCTTTCAGTGGGATTATCTTACACTGTCAGATACAAATTTGGAGGACAGAGTTAGTAAAGTTCTTCCAGAAAACAGATTAGAAAATTAATAATGACAGTATTGAACTGTACAATTAAAAAAAAACCCCACCTTTTCCAATATATCCCTGATATAGGTCAAGCTCCCACAGTCAAATAGAATTAGCATTGTTGCATAAATGGCTGTGGTAGTTCAAATGAAACTGCAGATGTGAGAAACCTCTGGGCAAAGTAAAGATTCACAGAAAGTGATGATAATTCACAGAATTATCTGGGTTGGATTCACAGAATATTCTGGGTTGGAAGAGACCCACAAGGATCATCAAGTTCAGATCTTAAATAAATGGCCTGTAACAGGGATTGAACTCACCACCTCGCTATTATTAGCACCACACTCTAACCAACTGAGCTAATTTCAGGGTGGTACTAAAAGGGAAAAGAAATAGAAAAGAGATCAGAATAAATAATAAAAAGTAAAGAAGAAACACAAGAAAATCAAAACAACGTGAGATTTTGTCTTATATGTAAAATGAGACAAGTTTTTGTTTCATATGTAAGAAGCAAATCTATATCGAAAGTGGTACAGCAAAAATCGAAGTCTGTTAGCAAAGCTACTAGATCAGAATTCAAGGTGGTTTGTTTGGGGCCTTTTGGAAGGACGGGGAACAGGTGAAAATGATACAATCTAATGTGTGAGAAAGGCAAAGTACAGGTTTCATTTTTTCATTTATTGATGGTTACTCAATCCACAATTCAGAACCAGTATTCAGACTGCCTTACAAAGGAAGCCAGCTACATAAACTATCTATGGTTATATACATTGGAAGAGATTGAAACTTTTGAATATTATCTGCTGGATTATTTAAGTACATCATGTAATCAGCCTTATTAATTTAATTGTGGTGTTCTTGGACTGATTTTTCTCTGCAGATTGAGAACTGCATATTGTGTCTATCCCTTAGGGCTTACATGCTATTGTTTGTTCATGTCACTGAACAAGAACAAAACGAGCAAGAGAAACAAAGACAGGCATCCTTTTTGAGGTCCTACGCTTCCTGGTAGAGCAAAGAATGGTGAAAGGAAATAAACTGCATCTTCAAAGATGTACATGTTACTGAGAAAAAGGTGAGCTTGATTATTCCATTCAAAATTGTCCAAGAAGATGAGTGCAAAACTATCATCAGCAAGTTTTGCACCCAAAAAGAACATATCATGGTGATAAAAAGGAAGCTATTTGTTGACAGAACTACTATAAAAAGGATGTCACTGAGTCCTGCCAAAGATATAAAGAAGTGTCAGTGACACTTTAAGTTACCTAAAAGGTAATTAAAATCACAACTAGTACTTACTGCATTTATAAGCAATACACAGTCAAGTACTTCTGAGAGATGTTTTGAAGGACAAGTGATGAAATTTTATGTTTCATAATGTAACTGGATGCCTTTTAGGCTTAAATCCTCTCCCTGACAGAGGGTCATTACTCTGTTTCTAAAGCTAGCAAGTTTAGCGTAGCAAAAGCTTTGAGATTTATGTTATGAGAGAGATTTGAGTATGGAAATCAAGTTATTCTATATTTAGAACTGTAGTGCAGCTCTTTATCAGAGTTAAGCTTATATTCACACCCAGTGTATCAAGTCACTATTTCCCTAGGTAGTCCGGGAACGTGCCAAAGATTCCGTGCACAGATGTGAAAATGGGCTGGCTTGAAACAGCAGATAGATGTGAAACCAGGTCAGTGACTGAACTCCAAGACACATACAAAATGAAGTATTTGACTGATTATTTCAAGAACCTCTGCAGCTGGAAATTTCGAAGAGTCTAGAGAATCTCCCAAGACTGTCCATAAGCCTGTTTGCATGCTTAAATGCATTGATCAGCACCCCGGATAATGAATACGGCAATTCCCTCTGGACACTCTCCTAGTCATTTCCTGCTGCAAAATTGATCAAACTGTATAGAAATAAGACTCAGAAAGTGATCCAATAAAACCTCGTAGACTGTGGCTGGATGACAAGCGCCCACCCAAGCTGCTCTGTCACTGCCATCATATGGCCAGGTGAGTTAAAAAAAAAGCGAACGGTTTATGGGTAAGGACAGCAGGAGATCACACTCCAGTTACCACCACAAGCAAAACAAACCTAACTCAGGAAAATGAATTGAATTTATTACCAATCAAAACAGAGTAGAATAATAAGAAATAAATCCAAATTTAAGAAACACCTTCTCTCCACCTCTCCCTTCTTTCTGAGCTTAGTTTCACTCATGATTTCCCTACCGACTCCTTCACAGCAGTGAGAGGGATGGGGAATGGGAGATGTGATCAATTCATCATATAATTCTGCTCCTGTCCCTGAGGAGAGGACTCCTCAAATCTTTCCCTGTTCCAGAGTAGAGTTCCTCCCACAGGAGACAGTCCTCCACAAACTTCTCCAATATGAATCTTTCCCATGGGCAGCAGTTCCTTGTTAACAGGTCCAGTGTGGGTCACTTCCATGTGGTGCAGTCTTTCAGGAACAGCCAGCTCCAGCGTGGGCCTCCTGGGGTCACAAGTCCTGCCAGCAAACCCACCCCAGTGTGACTCCTCTTTCTGTTAACCCCCAGGTCCTGCCTGGAGCCAGCTCCAGCACAGGTCTCCCATGGGGCCACAGGCTCTTTTGAATATCCACCTGCTCTGGCACTGGGTCCTCCACAGGCTGCAGGTGAATTCTCCTCCACCAGGGGTTTCCATAGGATGCAGGAGTCCAGCCATCCTCACCATGGTCTGCACCACGGGCTGCAGAGGAATCTCAGCTCCTGATCTCAGCTCCTGCTCCTGGAGCACCTCCCGCCCCTCCTACTTCACTGACCTTGGTGTCTGCAGAGCTGTTGCTCTCACACATTCTCATTCCTCTCCTCTCTGGCTGCAATTGTTGTTGTGCAGACACATAATATCTTTTTTAAATACGTCACGTATTGCTGATTGGTTCAACCTTGGCCAGCAGTGGTTCCATCTTGTAGCCAGCTGCCATTGGCTCTTTTGGATACAGGGTCAAACTTCCAGCAGCTTCCTACAGAAGCCACCCTTGTAGCCCCTCCCCCCCCGAGACCTTTCCACTCAAACCCATTCCTGAAGATGCAGTAAAGGTCACATCTCTTCCAGATAGTTAAGGGACATATAGGAAGTGTTTTGTGTCTAGTTCAGATAATCAGTAGAAATAAATCTTGCATGTGCCGGAGGACCACGAGCCAACTCGTTAATAAGAACTTATCAGAAGAGCAACTTGGGGAGTGTCATACAAACCAGATGAAGATGCAGACTCCTGTTGTGATCTGGCCACTAATCAACCATCCTGTTAAAGAAAATTGATTTGATCTTAAGAATTTTTTTTTTTTCATTTTAACAACTGCTATTTGTGAATGTCTGTCCAACATCAGTGTGAAACACTTGGGATAATATAAAATATGGTGCTATCACAGCTTACTCAATTATTTGAATTATGCAAGTCCTTGAAGAGTCATTCTCTTCACTGTTTTATTGGAGTGTCTTCCAATCACAGGTAATGAGCATTCCCTTGGGGCTTGTTGTTCTGGGGCTTTATTATCCCAGCAGCTTACTGTATGTTGTTTAGAGGAGGGGCGGTTAATTCCAGGTGATCAAGAGGATATTTTAAGCACTAAGTTATTGCTCTTCTGAGGTGTGTGCCTTTCATTCTTCAGTTTCATGATAGAGTTGATGAAATCATACCCTCCACACTTCCTGTTTGAGCAATTTATATCTAGCAAAAAGTAATCACATATTGTCACAATAAGTACTGGAAACCCTCTCTATACCATTATAAGTAAATGCCCTAACTACCAGAGAGTAGAATTCTTCCTTCCCCTCGTCCCACCCCTGCCCCAAATGCACCATTTTTTCCCCTTCCTTTGTCTTACTGAGTTAGTTACATATCAAAATTAAACAGCTCCCACTGGAGGGTCTGAGAAAAACATAAAGCACGCTTTACAACCCCGTGGGATCAGGCTAGTAAAGGTAGAAATATAAGTTAAAATCCTGTCTCTAGACCTGACAGGAGATTCATGAACCTAGATATTTCCTTCAAAACGTTAGTGCTGCAATTAGAAAGCAAAGTGAAAGGCACAGTTGTCCCATTTCTCTGTGTGAAAAACCAAAAGGCTGTCATGTTCAGCTCTCAAAAGCTTTGCAAAAAATTTTCAAAGTTCTTCAAAATCTTCTACATAAAAATTATGGCGAAAGTCAACAAAATTAAAAATGGACAAATTAGCCTTTAGCCAGTTCTTTGATATTCCCTAAAAGCTATCTTAAAAGTACATTATGACTGTGAATTGTAAACATGAAGTGAAAGAAATCAAAGATGTCAAGGAGACTGATAAAAAACAGACAACTTCTGTCAGCTGGGCATCCTAAAAGGCTGAACTTACGTCCTTTCCCCTGAGACTCCAGGTTCAACGTGTCACCACTGTTACTTGACTCCTCTTCTTGTTGACACAAAATTGATAACAGGTTCTTGTTTGAAGCCAGGTCACTGAATAGACCTCCCATAGTCAGGGGTTCAGGAGACGTTAACTGGGCTAATTCAGTGGAGCCTAGGTTGCCCATTCACCTACAATGTGGTTTTGTATACATGGAAGAGCTCGGTGCAGAAATTCACATAATTTTTTTACTAAACTGAAGTAAGACCTAGTGACTTACAATGCCAAGGGCAGAACAGTAATAGATACTGATACTTAAAAAGGAATCTTTATCTCCCATTTAAGGAATTCATGTAGGGGAAGTAGAGCATGAATGTCAGTACTTCAGGGAGAGATGGGTAAATTCAAGCAGGTATTATTTTAGTCATGACAATCAGGCATATTTAATAAATAAATGGGGTCAGGACACATCAGCAGTGGGAACAGAGAAAGTGAAGAATGGAGAGACAAATCAATAAAGAAACGTCAAGAACCCTGGGATTTTATTGTCACTAACTTGATTTTCTTTTAGTTCCTGCAGGGTATAATATGAATTCAGGCATAATTGCAGAGAAACTCTGAAGTACTACTGGGCTATGAACTGCACATGGGAGGAAACAGAAGGTCGTGGTTCTTAAATTGCAAACTTGCCAGGCCACCAACTTGAATGCTATAAGTTCAGTCCAGCCTAGCTGTACTCAGCCAGTAACTATTTATATTTTTAAATCCACGCTTCCATCTGGAAACCACAACAACAAAAACATAAACAACAAAGCAAACAAAACCCCCAGATCTGTTCATAACAACACAGTTATCCAGGCTAGAGTTTTCTTTCAGAAGTAACAAGTGACTCAATTTGCAATGTACCAAATTTTCAGGTGGTGGGTATAGAGCATGTTCCACAAAGCTGGCACACAATAATTTTGCTGAAAGAAAACTAGCAAATTTTTCTGATTTCTCTTCTGTATGAGTTTATTCTTACTGTTATTTGTTTCTCCAGACATCTGTATACTTACATTGCCATCAGAATTTAGGACTCTGTTGTTAAGGTGTTCTGTGGGAGGAAATGAAATGACCACTTCCAGCATTTTCTGAAACATTTAAAAAAGTCTGTCTCGTCTGACTGTTGTGGAATCTTAGAGAATTCAGACAAATATTATACTCAAATGAGATCTATTTTATAAACCAGATAAACCAGATAAACCGATTAAAGCTCTGCCAACATTTGACTACAAATTTGTGATGACAAATGGAACTGATGCTACCTGACTGACTTAACAATTCTCAAAATTCTAGGAAACGTAACCCAGAATGCACAATCACCCACCCAGTCAGGTGAGGGCTCTCCAGGGGTTGCCTTAGGCAGCATCCCAGCCCATCCCAGCCCATCCCAGCTGCAGACCCACTGTTCTGAGGAGGCCGACCCAGGTGCCCCCCTGCTCCAGCAGGGCCCCAGCAGTACCAGGTCTGATCATTGCTCACACAGGGTCGTGTCACTGTCACACTGTCACTGCCTGGGGTCTGGTCTCATGCCCCACAGCAGCCACCCTGCAAATGTGATGGACGCTGGTCTGCCCGAGGCCATCAGCAGGTCAGTCTCTGCAGTATTTGGCACGCTGACATGGTTATATTGCTTCTGATTACAGATCAGCAATGACTAAGCAAGGTCTCAAGGTGCTATGATTCATCCTTTGTGTTCTGGAATGCACAGGGCAAATGGAAACACTTTGCTCCAAAACACTTTTGTGCTACAACACCAGGTCTTCTGCAAGTCCTTCAGAGCAAAGAGACAGTGAACTTTGTACATAACCTCCAGACCAGGGCTGCGTCTACTGAGAAAGGTTACAACTAAAACTCCTTCATACATTAGTGTTTCAAATTCACAATATTTTTTTGATGAGACTATATTTTATGAATATACTAATCACTGGAAAAAAAAAATCAGGTTAACTTCCATTGTGAAAACGTTTTGCTGTAAGAGCTGAAAGTATGTGAACAGTGAAAAAACAGTTAAGCTTCGTTGCTAAATAAATAACACATGAGCTATTGCACTATCTGCCTTCTTGATTATTCAACGAAACCATGTAAAAGACATCACTAAAAAATTACTAATTTGATGACACCCCCATGAAAATTCAGATGCTGAACATGATTTTTTACGATCCACGAGCAAAGTGAAGGGTTACGATGCAACATGAGTGTGGAAAGTGGCAGTACATTTTAGATATGCTGTTGATTTGTTTCTCATGTTAAATGTAGACAACATAATCACGATGGAGTCTGAGAACTCCCACAAATGGCATTTCTCAAATCCAATGACAAATGGACCACCAGGAGAAAAAGTTATTGAAGTGTCCGTGGAGTCCAGTTCTGGATATATGGCATGAAACATGGATATGCTGCTGGCTGTTCTTTGTCATTCCTAAGCTCTGATTCATTAAAAATATATTTTACAGCAACAAACAAGAAGAGCTGTGGCTAATGAGCATGTGTGAGTTGACACAGGCGGCCAGAACAACCACAAACTCTTGGTTGGAACGTAAAGAGTAAATTAATTCCATTACCTTGCTAACTGAGGGGTCCCCGAAGCAACACCTGGGCAGAGAAATAAAACAATGGCACTGTTAAACTGTCCATGCCAGAGGATCACTGGCCTGCTGTTCCACTGGGCTTGTCATGAGTTTTTTCCAGCCACAGTGTCATTTAAGTTACTTGCCAGTCTTCCACTTTTTAGCTCTTTCCTCCCAATAGAGCAATTAAAAAAAGAAAAAGACCCACCCCAACTACTAATTGTTGAAAAAAGGATATGTGCATCTTCTAAAATACTGGTGGTTATTTCTCCACATAGTATGTTTTTATGCACAATCTAGATAAAAGCAAAGATGATGTTTCTGTCATCATGGCAGCCACAAAATCTTTCCGAGGCCTTGGACAAATTACCAAAATACTTTCACTCTATTTCTCTTCTGACAAATATGTTCCATAAATACCAATATATTATAGGATAAAATAAATGCAATTTTTTATATATATATATATACACATAATATTATATACTATCTATTTCATAAATATATATTTCTGCGAGAAAATAATTTTTTAAGAATGTACAGGCAAATAGAAAACGGTTTAGAAAATGAATATGACAGACATATATTTTGAGCAAGGACAAGTTTTCTTTAGGGAACCCGAACATTTTTAATAAAGTTAATGTAATAAAATGGTGATTGCAAAATGCTCAGTACTGTGGTCTTCACTACCAATATCTATTTCTTGGACTCCTGGTTCCACACGTATGAAAACCTTCATATTTACACTTTTGCTAAGTACACTGACCAAAATCTGGAAAAAATCATTCCTGAGAAAGCCAAGAGAGGTGGTTTGGTTCGATTTGGTTTGGCTTGGTTTGCTTTGCTTTGCTTTGGTTTGCTTTGCTTTGCTTTGCTTTGGTTTGGTTTGGGAAGTGTGTGTACGTGTTTGGGTTTTTTTAACAGTACCATTTGACCACAATTCTTGAACTGACAAGAAAAAATGGAGTCTGGTTTTAGCAGCCAAAGGAAGAGGGATTGTTTATCTGCTAGGCACAAAGGAGCCCTATGATCTGTCAGACACATTCCCATCACACCTGGGACCATGCCTCCACCACAGAGCAGGTGAGCCCCATCCTCAGAGATTCTACCATCCCTTCTTCTACACAAGTACTTTTAGTTGACTTTGAGTTGAACAAATGCATTCCTCTACTTTGATAAACTGCAGTTGACTTTGTTGAACTGAAATCTCTAAACGTGCATTTTTATAGAAAGCAGATAGTTCCTGTACCATGTGTGGATAAAAAAGGTAATTATAGACTAAAATTGTCTATAAGTTGCATTTATCTTCTTAAGCAGTCTTCTGAATATTTCTGTTTTCTCTCAGTGGCTGAGTGGCAAAGACTACTATTGATCAAATGAATGTCTTCCTAAGAAAGGTAATGTTATGCTTAAGTAAGGTTTGTAAGTCCCTTTAAAAGTTCTGGAAAATCTAGAAAAACTTCTAAAGAAATGCATCAAGAGACTGTCCTGGTTATTCTGGATTCATGAAATATCACAGTCAAAGTAATATTCATTGGCATGTAGTCTTGAAATAAGTTGCACGGCAGAATGATACTCTGATAATCTTGAGTTTATATGTAATTTTTGAGATAATTATAGCATACTGCTTATGGTTTGGGCTTTTTTTTCCTATTTTTTTTCTCACAGCTCTTCCTGTCTTCTCCAGTCTAGATCTTTTAGTGGGTGTGGGTATCTCTGCTGTTAGAGAAACTAAGGAATACTATTTATGTCTTCCTAGCACAGAATCCCTTGAATAGATACTAGCTAGGGTGAAATATGAGTAAATTACAACATGTTTTGAGAGCTTGATCAATTTACTGAAAGATGAAGAATGCATGGGTTTAAAACTATGAATTGTTCCTTCACCTATTAATGGATTCAGTATGTTTCCACAATGCAGCTGAGATAGACAAAATAACAGAACTTATGAAATTTTATTACAATTCATTTTTCAGCAATCAAATGCTATCTTCATAGTCTCATCAAAATTCAGTCAATAAGCATTCATTTCTTTCTTACTATACTCCTGAACATAATGCAGTCGTATGTAGCTATGCTATTAAATGTAAATATTTTTTTTTGAAACTCAAATAGTTGCTGAAATTTTTTTAAAAACACTTATTTTAACATGTGAGAAAACAATCCTTCTTTCTCAAAAATGGCTGAACTACTTTTCCAACACCTGTGAGAGAGTTTCCTTTCAAAGAGAGAAGAAACTTTGTGTATTTTAAAAGAAAGTGTAACAGTTGCATAAGACTAGAAGCCACCGAAAAGTGACTATTGGAATGAGAACATGTTTGCAACCTTCGCTACAGATGTTGCTACTGACTCTGCATAGGAAATCAGAGGGAACTGATGAATCAGAGAAAAAAAAACCCAAAACAACTTTTTCCTTCTAAACAAAAACAGATTGCAAATTATGCATCTGCATTATTCTTTAGTTTTGTTCATATTTTGCAGTAGAAAAGTGGTTGAGGTAGGGAAAGTAACAGCACTGAAAATTTTTCAGTGATCATGATCATATGTAACTTGTAAAACTCTAAATCTGTACCTGAATGCTACACAGCATGCACATGGATACTGTGTATAAAAAAGAAGGAATTTTGCAGACACCTTTTCAGTATCAGCAAACAATGTTAAATGCTTAGGACAATATCTTTACGTAGGTGTTGATAAGAAAGAACATTATAAGGCTGTCTAATCCATATAGTCCTCTTTCTATTCCAAGACTGATGTGGTCAGTGCTAAAGAGTTGAACTTGGCAGGCACAAGACAAAAATAATGCCCTTCAAAGTCTTTTCTAGCAGTGGCAGCTGGGTTTTGTGCTGACTTTCTGGCTGATTCTGCTTTCAATTGTTATGACAGATACAAATAGTTATTGGCTGCTGAGAGTTTATACCATTTGAAGAACAGTTTTTCAAATCTCACTCTATACATTTTGCTATAATGTTCAAAGAAGGGATTTGCTGTAGATAATCTAGACTTTAGATATTCTAGAATAAGCACAAGAGCTGGTTTCCATTACCATGACTCTATTACCGTTTCCATGACTCTATTACTGTTTTCTGCAAGATTATTCATGCCAATTGCACTCAGTTATTTTTCTACTAATATTTTTTGTTTCCTCTAAATTTCCTCTGGAATTAAAATATCTGGTTACTAAAATAATTTGATTTGTATTAACATCTAGGTTGTGTTGCATTTTTTTGTTTTGTATTTTGGTTTGGGTTTATTTTTCCTGTGTGTGTATAACCATAGTTTAAAAATTATTTGAAAATAAATGTAAATGAAAATTACTTCTAGCGTAAAATGTCCTTCTTAAAATATGTATATCTTTCTTCTAGTGGGTCAAAATAATTTTAATAAGCAACTGAAAATAAATTCCTCTAATACATAAAGGATGTGTTTTCCCCCCACATACTCGTTGCAAGGCAGTTTCCACTACTAGTGATGTTGTCAGTCAGATCCTACTATTAGTATTACAGAATTGTAGAATAGTTTAGGTTGGAAGGGACTTTTAAAGGTCATGTAGTCAAACCCTATCTGGTAGTGCCTGCACGAAGAACATCAGGGCCATCTGATACAACAAATGACGATCGGCAAGGCCTCTCTATACATTATATTCAGTTTTATGCTACAAAAATTTATACTTCCAAAGCATCATTTTTTTATATGCCTCTGTCCAGGAGCTGAAAATCACAGTTTGTGATTCCAAAGCATACTTAATGGACTGAGTTAAAACTGATAACTGGAACCAAAGTTATTCAAGCCAAAATAGGCTGCTGGGTCATCAGTGATTTACAGAAGAGACCTAAGACCTAAGGACTACATCATTTTAAGGAAAAAGGATATCTATAAGGAAACCTTACCATCACTGACACATTGATACAGCATGAGAAAGGTTATGACAGCTATGAAATTCCTTATCAAGAACTGCAGGAAGCTGTCATTTTCCCATCCACTCTTTGATGCTTCTGGAGCTCAGAGGATCAGGCTTTGCACCATTCTGCCTTCTCCTCCTGGGTTGACCCCAGGTGGTGGCCAAAATCCCACCCAGCCACTCACTCTCTCTGGCTGACCTCAGAAGGTTTAGGGGAGAAAATAGAAAGAGCAGTAAAAAGAAAGTCCAGGGATCAAGATGTGAAATAGCACATAAAAGATCTGATTTTTTGACAGTAATATTAATTGAAAAATACCCCCAAACACCCAAACATCAGAAAGTATGGGAGACACCTTTCCTCCCCCTTTCCCATGCTTGACTTTATTCCAAACTCTTCTCCTTTCCTCTTGCCGTTGTGGCAGGTTACACTCAGTCCTTTCAGTGAGGCAATGCACAGCACAGGACAGGAGGATGTTATGGTCAGAACATAGTGGTTTCTCTCTTTTGCTCCTCATTCTGTTCTTCTGCTCTTTTAAGGGCTTTCCATGGGTGGCAGTTCCTTCAGGAACATCCGTCTGCTGTGGTGCTAGTCCTCCAGAGGCTGCAAAGAACACCTGCTCCAGCATGGAGAACTTTGTCTTCCTCCTCTGACACTTGTGTTCCCTCTGCTGGTTTTCACTTGGTTTTTTTTTCGTTTCCCTCTCTCCCTGCAGTACTTCTGTCCCTTAAGTATGTCTTCATAGTCAACACCAGCTTGGCTGATGGACTCAGCTGTGTTCTGTGGTGGGCTCGTTTTGAAGCCATCTGGAAACATCTGTGTCTCGCGAAGGGCAGCCTGTGTCTTCTCCTTGCAGAGGCCACCCCTGCAACCGTGTGTTACCAACAGCCTGACTGATGCTCCCAATACACAATCCTACCCCTTTCTTAATTCAAATGCCCTCAGAAGAAGTAGAATTATCAGTGATACTGAAAGTTCTGCTCTAGTTGAAATGGTGGGATATACATACAGCTTTGAAAAAGAGATTTCTTATTGAATTGTTTAAATCTGATATTCATAGTCTATTTTTGAAAACCTTGGGAATCTGATATTGAAGGCAACAGCTGAACAGTATGCCTCAAATGTAATTGGGCGACTACAGAAGTATTTGTTAGCATCATCTTGGATAAACAATGCATCAATATTAGATCTGCCTTTGTTTAGCTAGTTACTAAAAGTTCTAGATTAATTTTATTTACTTTAAGTAGTATAGAATTCATTAATATTAATAATTTCTATAATAATTTTACATTCCATGAAAAGATTATTATATATACAATATTACTTGAGAAAAAAATATATAAATAATTTTTTCCTTCCTGGTAGTTTATGAAATTGTTCCTTCTTTTATTGACTTTAGTTTTTGAAACAAAATATTTTGAAATTTAGTATTTATACTAATGCAATGGTCATGCTATAAAATGTGCTGCCTATACTACTCTTGTAATGCCCTTGTTACTGCCTACAAAACACCCAGCTCTCTGCTAGCTGTGACAGAGCTTACAGGAAATAACTCTGGAAACCTATTTCTCTTGCATTTTTTAGTGTTCCACCCATTGTCTCTAAATAGACGACAATATTTTTCAAAGTATGTAACATGAGGTAATGCATTGAATTATACTGCTATGCCACCTACAGCCACTTGTATGCATTTCTGCCAGAAAAGCTTTTTCCTTAGGTAAAAACAATCACACGAAAAGCAATCTGATCTTAACATGCAGTATCTTCTGTGTGTGTTCCGTGTTTTCCAGGCAAACACAGCACTGATGAAAACATACTGAGCTCTCAGGGGTTTATAGAGGAAAAAGTATTGATTGGTTTGATTATCTTTTCAATCACAAAAGCCTGAAAGAAAAAATAAAACAAAAACTCCCTAAATATACTAAAGACTGCTTCTATATTTTTTTATGCAAAGATTAAAATTTTAAGGCTTTAATGTTGTCTTAAAATTGGTTATCTTTGCAGTGTTAATTTACCTGGTACATAAGACTGCTAGAAACAAATAGAAAACTTCAAAGGTTTATATACTGTGCGCCATGCACACTTTTAATGAATGATGTCTAAATAAATATTTGGAGTAGTTGACGCATCAGAATTTTTTTCACGCTTACCATCTTTCCCCTGTTGGATATAACATTAAATGTTATGTGAAGGATTTACTACAGCAATTTAGTAGCCAATTACTTTTAAAACATTTTCTCCCCGTAAAATATAGTTGCCTGAAGAAAAGTGCAGCCTAGAATAATATAAACTAAAAGCAGCATTCCTTACTTTCACAAAGATGGACAGTCTCTACCTAGCAACAAGACAGAGCTCTAGCTATCCTAGCATTTCTGCCTGTTGTGATTCTCATGAGCTGCTGCTCATGCTGTAATTTCTCTTTCTCAAATGCCCTGAAAAACACTCTCAGGCTTGAAAGTACTGTTCCTTAAAAATATATTGGTTTCCTTTACAAAAAAATGTGTCTCTGAATATGAGATGTTTAAAATTTTGCAAGTAGTGGAATCTACAAATGAACATTTTTTTTGGCTGGAATAGGCTTAATTTGCAGTAGTGCAAAGATGCAACCTTCAACCAAAGCGGGGCTCAGTGCTTCTGATTTTCATTTTATTAAAATTTCCAGGATTCATTTTCATAGTATGCTGTAAAAATATAAAATTAATTTTTCCTCCCCTCCCTTCTCTCCTCTCTCTGCCTTTTTAACTCAATACATAGAGCACGAGAGCACGAGTATCATTAATACTCTCTGCTTACAATACAGATTTAGAGTTGCTGTGTAAGGAAATCCTGAATCTCCACATCAAAGAGAGAAGGCTGATAGCCTTACGAGAAACGTCAATGTAGCAGTGATGCACTTAAGAGATGATCTGGTACCATACCCATGTCTGAGGTCCCAGAGGGCCTGGTAAATGGCTGAAAAGTGTCACTCAAGCTGGGAGCTGCAGCCAGACAAGAGTCAAATGTCAGCACTGTTGGTACTGTGCTGGAGCAGAGCAGCCAGGGGAGCAGAGTTCAAGCATTGCTTAAGGCCATTTTGTACTAGGTGTGGAAACAGGCTGGGCAGTTACTTTCACATCACTGCAAATTATACCTGTTGAATGAAAAAATCTGGGGACTTCTACAGGCTTAAAGACATTCAGAGAGTTTGGCTTGAAGTGGAATAGAAAAGCTCTTGCATCAAATGTATTTGAAGAGGAGACAATGAGTAGGGAGTAGGGAAAGAGTGAGGTAGTCATGCTCCTGTAAGATCCAGTTATTTTTTCAGCCACAGACACTTCAGAGCTCATTGTTGGCACTGTGTATTTGGGAAGTTGTTCACACAGAAACATGCAGTCTTCCAAAAGTGAAAAGAACATGTTATGGGAATAGAACGGAAGACACAAGATTGCAAATGAAAAAAAAAAAAAAATAGATTCATTGGTACATCTCTAAGAAAAAGGACCTGGAGCAAAATACAAGTGAGGACAAAAGTGCCAACAGGTGTAATGCAGATGAGACAAATCACAAAATCAAAAAAAGGCTGGAATTAGAAGGAACCTCTGGAGGTCATCTAGCCCAATCCCCCAGCTAAAGCAAATTCACTTAGAGCAGTTTGCAAAGGATTGCATCCAGGTGGGCTTTGAATATCTTCAGAGGTGGAGACCCCACAACCTCTTTGGGCAGCCTGTTCCAGTGCTCTATCACTTTCAAAGTAAAGATTTTTTACTCCATATTCAAATGAACTGCCGATGTTTCAGTTTGTGTCCATCACCCCTAGTCCTGTCACTGAGCACCACTGAAAAGAGTCTGACCTCATCCTCTTGACACCCACTTTTTAAATATTTGCCTGTATAATGCTCTTGAACTGCTGAATGTAAATTAAAAAAAAAAAAAAAAAAAAAAAGTGGCATAAATGCTCCTTATAGAGGAAACTGAATGATCAAGCTTTGAGGATAGAGGTTAATGGGACATACTCTGGAGGTGAGGAGCAAGTGGAGTATTACCATGCTCTGTCCTGGGGCCTGTCCTGTTTCAAACATTTTCAACAAGGACGTGGGGGCAATGATTCCCTGTTAAAAATTTTGCAGATAACTCCAAACTGAAAGGACGTCTGCTGTTAAGGAAGACCAACACAGGAGTTCCAAAAGGAACTCCAAGCAATTCACCAAGGACAATGTGGAGACTCCCTGACAGTGCTACAGGTTGGGCACTGAGGGACTGGGAAGCCAATCTGCAGAAAAGGCCCTGGATCAGCAGGGCTCAGAAGCTGAGGTGACCAACATCAACAAGAGCAGTGCAGCCAGCAGAGCAAACAAAGGGATTGTATCACCCTACTCAGCACTCCTGAGACCATCTGAGTGTTGCACCTTGTTTTAGGTCCCCCAGTACATGAAAGGCATCATTAAACCAGAGTGAGTTCTGTGGAGACCACGAAGGTTAACAGGGCTGAAGCACTTGCAGGTAATGTGTACCTTGCAATAATAATCAGGGAATAGAGACATTTTGCCCTGAAATACTACAATACCAGGTATTCAGCTGTCGTAGTCATTGCAGGGCTTGGCAAGCAAGTCAGAATCCTTAATAAAGCTATTTCCAGCCCTTCAGATTCTGAGATAATGAAAAACCTGGGAGATGAAGACATACAGACGTACCACCCTCTTTTAGAAACAAAAGTTCACAGCTTCATCTTTGAAGTTGAATAAACATTTAGATTTCAAGAATAGTTTCTTGGACACATACTCTTCATTTGAGATTTCCAACTCATTGAAATAAAGTATCTTCTATTCCAAATGGTAAGATTTTTGAGATTCAGACTTTATAAACAGTCCTAATTACTTTATCTCCCTTAGAGGACATGAAAATCATCAGTAAAGGATAGAGCATGGACTGTGTCTGTGGAATGGCACTTATAGCAAGATAAGGTTAGGAGCAGGAGGAACAATGGGTAGAAATTTTATTCCAGTAGAATTAGATTATATATAATGATATTTTTTTTTCATCATGTTTCCTTCTTTCTTTGACTTAAATCATAGTTTCTGGCTGCCTGTGGGTAAATTTGAAAACTCGCAAGCTCTTTTTTCCCTCTCATGTCAGGGAAGAAAATTTCATAGGCTAACTTATCCTATTACAAAACCTGTGTCTGTCTTCAATGTCTTTCATAACTTTCTCTTGGGCAAAGTTCAGAAACAATATTTCACCCTTTCTTTCCTTAGTCTATTAGATGACCTTGAACCCATGAGATAGTATTTTATTTTTAATTTTGTCTTTCTATTAGGTTTCATATTTTTGTCTTATCCTAATTCTGCTACCATTTCAAGTACCTCTTTAACTTCTACTCAAGGTATCCCCAAAATTTCTGCAATAGGTCACCAGGATTTTTTTTCTGGAATACTGGATTCATTTCTATCATCATTTTCACTTGAAAAATTCATTCAGTTCCTCTCCTTTTCTGGGTCTGACTCCCTGTGTCTGAGATAAAATTTGCATGTATGGTCAAAACAAAATCCATACATTTTGTTTTAAGAAAGCTCTTCTCCCTCATTTCACAGATACTGTGAACACCATCAACATCTTGTCAGTCTGAGATTACTGCTGAGATGTTATGTGTTATTTCTTCTGGGACTGCAATTTTTCTACATATCATTAATAAAATGTGCATTTTCATTGCCATCTCTCTTGCCTTTTCAGGCCTTTATTATCTCACATTTCAATTTATATTCTCTCTGCTGTTGCCTGAAATAGTTTAATTGTACCTAGAGCAATATATCAATTATCAGCAGTCAATCAATGCCCAGCTGTTTTCCTGCCTTTCAGATGTTCAGACAAGTGTATTAGTGAGATTTTCCTTTTAAATACTCAGATAATCACTTCCTTGGCTTTAATTGTGTCTAAACTCTCTCTCTTGCTGTGATATGTATATGGACTGTTTCATGCTAACAGCCACAGACAGAGAATAATAAGATCCTCCTCTGACAATTTAATTTACTATACTTTGCCATATTTTAAGTTCTTTGCTATAGCAAATTGTTGACCATCTCTTCATACTGAAATTGTAAGTTAGTCCTTTCCTGAGTTTTTTGGCAAATATCTGCACAATGTCTAACTCAGTCAACATTTTTGTAGGGTAAATAACAAGTAACAGTACTATTGCTATTACTATTTAATAACGCTATTAGAGTCTATGGTAAAGATTCACAGAAGTAGAGAAAAATAATTTGCAGAACAACTTACTACATTGTGGCTTTGTTTTAGAAGAGATTAGAGTATGTTCTTTTCTTACCCTGTCATGGAGCAGAAAAGAATTACCTACATTTATCATAAGCTCCTATCTACAAGCAACAGAAGATGGTGAAAAATAAAATAAAGTAGATAGGGAACAAGAAAAGGAAGGAGTTGGGAGAGAAAAGAAGAGAGAGGATCAGAGAGAATTTCTTAACAAGTTTTTCTGACATGTTCTAGTCATTCCTAAGTGGAGATGGCATTTGGTCCCTTACTTTTGATTACATTATTAATTCTGAGAAGACATGTTTGAACTCAACAGCAGAAAACCAGAAGTGCCATCCTGAGCAATATTTTCCTTATGTTCATTTCATTCTATCAAAAGTATTTTTTTTTTAAATTATATTCTGCTTCTCCAGCTCTTAAGAAACACAAAATAACAATCTTCATTGAGAATTAATAAATCATTATCTTGAAGTAAACCCACAAATATCTAATGTGAGTGCAGCACAAATTCCAATGTGTTTTCTAGATCAGTCAAAATATGGATTCATAGATCATCCACAGCAGGCTTTCCGATGATAAATACTGGGAAGCATTTCTTTCCTTCATGGCTTTGGTGAGGATCTTCACTTTCTTATCCATCTCTAATCATTCCAGCATGAATGTCCTATATGAGGATGGCAACGGTCGAAACATTTCTGATCAAGTTATCCTGAAGTGTGTTTCAATAAAGGTAATGCATTATAACATTCTTCATTGAGTTCATTGTAATTTACTGTGTAGATTCTCTTATGGTATTGCTTTTTTACCTGTGATTAAGCAGTTTGATATAGATTAAAGCTTTGTTGTTTAACTGCTGCATGTAAGCAATGTCAAGGGAATGAAACTGTAAAAGAAGTATTCAGTTACAAAGACATCTCTGAAACTAAAATGCCCTTGTGTCAGGGGACATATTAGTAAATCAGTATATCTACTGGATATCCTTCAGGAATAGAATAAGACAATCATGCTCTCCTAGGGATTATATGAATTCACTAAATAGTCTTAACACTATGTATTTACATAGGACTAAAATGAGAGGACAAAAAATAAATTACAACACAGAAGTCACTTACACCACAGCAATGTTATGAGATTTGCCTTAGCAGATCGTGGTACAAATATATGCCAGCTAAAAAAATTCTGTTGCTAATGTGAAAAACACACTTGAAAAGTGAAGTTAAAAATAAAGAGAATATAAACCCACCCTTTCTGTCTGCTCAGTCTAAGATGCTGATCTGTTTGTTCTGGTCCACAAACACCAGCTTCCCTGTGTGTTGAAACACAAGGCTGAGCTCCACTGAGGAGGTGAATGACTCTTCTTCACAGCCTGTCACTGGCAGTTACAGAAGGATGGTATCGAACTGGGGAGAAAATTGAACAGCACCTTATTTCCAAAGGAGGCACAACAGCTGCACCAAGGCAGCCTCAGGTGTTCTTGGATGAAGTAAGAAAAACAAGGACATCAGCTGGATTGCATAAAAAACCTCGGGGGGGTAACACTGATTCCAGAGGAGCAGAAGGATAGAGGATGCTTTTTGGAAAGTCCTGGTGTATTATTGAGCCCTTTGCACAAGACCCTCTGAGTGACAGATACAGACAGATCAGATTGCCTGTACAACCAGGCATTGCTTGTCTTTCGAAGTTTCAAAGCAGTACAGTGAGAGAACAGTGACAAGGAGGACCTTACCTCTGGTGCTGAAACGCTTCTGGCCAGGGGGCAGAAAGCTTCCTGAGAGCTGTGGATCAGGGCTGCTGGCTTTTGATGCACACCTGCAGTCCTTTAACCATTTTTGTGGAGATGTCAGATTGGTCTGCTGTTAGGGAGAGAATGGAGCTCTCACGTAAGAGCACGAAACAACTATTCTGATGTCCGTTCTTCTTGAATTCAGGGGTTACTTTATTTTCAAAATCAGGATGTTTGCTTTTGCTTCCACTTCCATGCAGTAATGCCAATTACTTGCTTGTATTTTGGAGGAATTTCATTTAAAAAAAAAATCAATCACAGAGCCTTGAACACGTGTACAGGTCTTTCTGTGTCACAAGGGAAGTTTACATTTTTGTGAAAATGGAATGTTAGATCCACTCACCCTGTAGCCGTGGTGATTTTTTTGCATTTTGTCATGTACCCTTTTCTGTATTCTCTGTGCTTTTAGCATGCATACTTGTAATTCCTTAGGTCTGATAGCTTAGCATAGTCCTGGTATTCTGGTAGGCCAGAAGACCAAACATCCTGACGGCCTCGTGGCTGGAGGCCAGAAAGCCCTACACTCTCTTGGGGAGCCCAGGTCCCTTCTAGAACACATCCTGTAGCTGAGTCTAGGCCCATCCAGGCAGGAATACTTCAGGATAGGGGGACATCACACTATTAATTCAAGTCTCTCATTGGAGCATCTTAGCTAGATATGCTAATTTATGAAGTCTATAAAATTGTACACGCGAGCAATCGTGTCTGTGCATTTCGGTGCATTCCACCTTGGCAAGGTGGTGCACCATAAAGATCCTTATTAAATACCAAGGTAATATCCCTTTTTCCCTTAACTGTGTCTGGCTCTTAATTTTAAGACCACAGGATAAGGCATCAACCCATTCCGAAGAGAAGCTATTATGGGAGTTATTTCAGATGGCTTAAATTATCTGGCTTTTTCAGTGACTATCGTCAACAAAGACATTAAGACATCATTTGCAAGCTTTATCTTTAATGTAAAATGTAACAATTGAAATTTAAAACTGTCTGATAAAAAACCCTGTATGATAGGAGCAGAAGCCACAAGAGTCTCTTAGGTGGAATGAAGACTTATTTATTTCAGCCAAAACTAAAAAGGGTTTAAAAGATGCATGCATTCTCTTAGCCTGAATTTCAAAAACAGAGTTGCTTAAGGTTTAGGTATTTTGTATTTTTGATTGTGCTTTATAAGACAAAAGGGAGTTGAACACAGGGTAAGATGCTCCCTTGTCCCAGTTTATTATTCAATAGACACTTCTCTTACAGTGCAGAGAACTTATAGCAAAAGGTTTTAAAATTACTCACAGATTAATTTTATTTTCTTTTATATGATTAGATTTGAATAATTTCTGTTTCCAGCATGAACTATCAGTATGGCCAAAGAAAATCCAGACAAATGAGTTTTGTGTTTGGTTTTTATAAGCTTAATCTCATAATGATCATGGTTTCAGTTAATACTTAACAAGTACAGGTAAGAAAATATTCATCAGTGATCACACTTCTCATCAAAAAAAGTAGTGATAGTTAAGCTGCTGCAGTGCAACTTTTCTTTCCTTGTGCTTAAGACAGAAATGCAGCTGTAAGTGCTCATTTTTTTTTGCTTTTCTTTTTGACTTGTGCATTCCCCTCCTTAATTAACTGCTTCATCTTGATGTTTCACAAGCTTATCTGTGTGCATGTGTGTGCCTGTGTCACCTATTTGGAACACCGGACTGATAACAGCAACTGCTCAAAGACAGCATTCCACTGCATCAATTAATGTTCCATGTTAAATAAGAAATGTACGTCCTCCACACCAGCCTTGTTACAAAATAATTAATCTGATTCAAATGCTAAATTAAGTATGGCAAGGAGGTTTTTGGAATAAAGTTAAGGAGGAAATAGACTGCAGCCCTGGGAAGCCTAGAGCATGCTTTGTACTGCACCTTGAAACAAACAGCTTGACTAAAGAGTAAGTTAGTCTATCTCTTTGATGGCTGCATTACCAAGTCAAAGTCTTCAGGGCCTCACGAGGGTTCAATGACAGAGAATATTGTAGTAGCTATATGTAGGACACATAGAATTTAGGCTTTTTGATCAAGTTGTAATAAACAGCTTTAATTAACTGGGCTTCCCAGAGGGGATTAAAGAGCAGTGAAGAACTCTTTGTTTTATTATTTAAGATTCAAACTAATGCTTCCATTAGGCATATTCAGTTTACAGCTAGGTTCCATTATGGGTTCATTGCAGTTGGAGATAGCACATGCGGTATACCTGATATATTTTCCTTCTTTGGCTTGGTAAAAATAAAAACCTTCAGGTTCCATCTGCATTTCAGAACAGCTATCAAGTAGTCATGCTCTTCTTTCCCTTCAGACACACATCTGTTGACTCACAAGTAAAGACAAGAGAATTAGAAAGAGAAAATAAGAAATTTATACTGGTGATATGCTGTATTTCCATCTTGAAATCTATTTTAATTCGAATCTCTCTTCTATTGAGTAACCAACCACTGGTCAAAGGCACCACAGGAGTCTGATTAGGAATCACCCAGGGAGTTACTAGAGCAAACAGAACCCGTCATTCTCCCAGTGAACATGTAAAAAGCAATGCCGTGTTGTCTCCTTAGCTAATCAATGTTTCGAAACAGCTTTACGTGGATCACTCCTAGGGGCTTAGCTCCCTCACTTGTTGCCTCACGTTGCAAGTACCAAAGTACCTAATTCTGCATGCATACTGACAATTAAATAACTTGAATTACGGTCCTCATAACAGCAATAGTTTTTAAGAACCAGCAGCTGACCTGTGTACTGAAAAGCAAAAAAACCCCAAACCTTTTGACATCTTTTTGTAAATAGTTGATCAAGCTGTTTAAAAAGTGTTTTCATCCCATTGTACACTAAAAATTGAAATTTACTAGTAAGTATGGTTAAATACAGCCTGAAACAGAGGACTCCGAGGTAGTTCGTTAGCTGTCAATTGACCAGCATTGCTAGACACCCTTAAAGTCTCCGTCAACTTATTTTCAAATGTGAAATATGTTACAGTAACTACTATCTCCCTACTTGGAGAGAATTTTTTTAAGCTATAGCAATGGGTTAAAATACTCAGAGGTAAAAGAAATAAATAAAACAAAAAGAGTAGACTTACAAACCTATCCCCAGTCACTCTTCTTTAAAGACATAAATTCAGTGGGAAACATCAGATTAATGCAGCTCTATTGATCCTACAGGAAAGTTTCCAAATGCTAATGAGGAATAGTCTCCCAGCAGAATTATACTGTTCAAACACAACAATCAAAAGACAAGGTAGGGAAGGTAAAAAATTTAACTAAAGAGAAAAAAATTAGAAAGTTTTATTTTATAGTGAATCAGAGAATTCAAAAAAACCACCACACCAGTATTGATCCCTACATATACTAAGCACAACTTACTTTAAAAGAATGAGTTTCTTACAGTAAAATTTTGATTTTTCAACCTGCATGAAATCGTTTCCCTTTTTATTATGAAACAGGAACTTAATGGGACTAAACCTAGTTAACATATAAATAGATATACAAATCAAAACCAGGTCACAATAAAATATGCATATTAAAAAAAGTGAAGTTAAGGTAAAATTTTCCTTCTTAATATTGCATTTTTGCTTTTGAACTGTGATTACCAGGGACTGGAACTCATGTAAACCTGTTCTCATTGAAGTCAGTGGCAAACTTCTTCCTGGCTCTAGGAGCACAAAACAAGCTGAGGAGCACCCAGAGACTCACTAAAGGAATGTAACACTTTCATTCTGTGTAGAGTTGGTGTTTTTTTGATACTGGAATTACGGCATCAGAAAACCCACTCGTGACTGGCATCTTTACATCACACAGTATAAGACACAAATACCTTTCCCAAGGCAAATATAGCCGAGAAATAACAGGGAAATGGGACTGGAAAACAGACATAAAGCGACTTGCTCAAAGTCTTGAAGCAATGCAGTGGAAGATCTGAGAAAGATCCTTCTGAACAACGATACCTGCTGGACAGCACAGCCTCCTTGTACCTCAGGAGCACTCTCAGACTACAGTCGCACATGCTCCAAAACAGAGGTACCGAAAACACAGACTGAGATGAATTGTAATCCTGAAAGAGGAAGCAGGCATGATGAAATGTCAGTGATTGACGAAATTGTGCTTACGCAGACCAAAAAATTTGTAGCAGTGATATCAGACAAGTTTGCAAACCAAAAACAATGAGGAATTTATTTCACCTGAATTATTTAATGTTAAGCAGAATATTCAGAAGCCTTTTTCAGTGAAATTCTCCAAAATGATTTCACAGAATTTCTTCATTTTTTAAACTTTTTTTATTTTTAAGGTTACAAAATTTATCTACATATAATTCTTGACACAGTCCTTGTAGAAATCAATGAGCATATAATGAAACCAGTATATAATACATTAAGAATTGCAATATTTTTAAAAGATGTACATACTCCTGTTCCAATTTGAATATAGAGAAAAATTTATTAAATGGGATGTATTATTTTGTAGAAAAGACAGATACAGAGGGAAATATTTTATAATACTTCAAAGCAAATAGACAAATTTCTGTCTTAATAGTAACCATTATGACACAATAAAAAGAAATATCTTTAAAAAATGCTAAAGGGAAAAAAAAAGTGGGCATATTGATCAGGAAGAAGGAGCATTTTACCGGAATAGTAGAAAAAGGGAAAGACATCCAATGATTTTACAGGTGAGAACAAAATAGAAAACCAAAAAACTGAAAAGACAATCAATTAATAAAAATCCCACTGCTCTCTCCCCTAACTTTTCTCCAAAATGTCTTCTTCCTTTTCAGTCAGTTTGCATTAGAAAGGAAGGATCATTTTGTGCTTTTAAGACGGGAAAAAAACTGCCAATAATAAATACTTGCTTTGCCAAAGTTCTTCTCTGGGATCTTGGGAAAGTTATTTAGCTTCTTTTCAGTTTAACTGTGTGGGCCATTAAATAAGAATGCTGTGTCTTCCTACTTGGAGTCCTTCAGAATATGAGGAAATAACCCCATATCATGGAAGAATATTGCTTCAAAAATACCACCTTTCTAAGGATAATTTTAAAAGTATAGTCTCTATATATTCATCAATAATATCATAAACTAGCTCTCTGTTGAAGAGTTAATATGGAGCCAAAAAGAACAAGACAGAATTAAAACTCATAAACCATTTTTACAATCTGTTTAGAAGGAATGGTTTCGGTGTGGAGATGATAGGTTAATGGATACAAACAAAACAAGGTTTATAGTGAAAGATGATATCTTTACTATGACAAATTGATGTTTTTGAAGAGTTATACAATAAGCAATCTTTTCGACATGGAAGCAAACTCGTGTACCTGTCGTTTTCTCCAGTCACTTCAGATGGTCTCATAAAAACTATTATCTATTCCTGCAAATATTTTCTTGTTATAAACCGTGGTCAAATGTAATTCCTGAAAAGCTGTTTCCAAGAACAATTAGTCAATAGGAACTCCTAAACAGTTAAGCTTCCAGATCAGCCTAAGTAAGAAAGTAGAAAGTAGCAATAAACTCACAAGGTTATTATTCAGGAACTTGCATTACTGAGGTCCGAGATAAATCAGACAACACAACAGGACCACTTCAGCTCTGTGCTTACGGTGTTTTGATTTTTCTGCACAGCCTCTAAGCCCTCTGAGCAGTTGATTAGAACTAATGTGCCTTCACTTCTTTAAGATGTGATGAAGCAGTTAACTCTTTCCCATTTGCAAATCTGATTGCCATAATCTCTGGTTTTAAAAAAAAGTATTTGTGGTTTTTTCATAAAAGTTTTACTGCATGCATTTTTTTTTTTTTTTAAATCAGGTTATTTAGGAGAACGATGTTCTTCTTCTGTGGTGCTGGGAATTGGCTGCTGCCAATGATCCTGCCTGTCTCCATCCAGTGGATGGAGAACATTGCCTAAGAAAAATACGAGAAAAATGCAACTCGTTACACTTGCACATTTTATGGCATTACTCCTTTAAAAGAAAAAAAGAACAACAAACAAACAAACACAAAACAAAACAATATTCAATATTTCATGGTCTAGTTTTGAAAAAGGCCCAGGATTTTCCTGACCCTGCAATACAATAGTCTATCTGTGATTAATTCTGTCACTTTCTTTGTCTGAGAAAACTTTCTGTCAGACATTTTCTTATTCAGTCTGTGTGACAAAGTACTGGTTTACAGTCTTGCTGTCTGGTGGGAGAAACAGAGGAGGGGCAGTGTTCCTGCAGGCTACAAGCCCAATAGGGGACTTTCCAAAGGAACGTGGCATTCTCCTGACTGTACAGATTCTTCCCTGCCACAAGCTGTCACATCCCTGCCCCGGGTCCCCTCATCCCAAGGTTCTGGGTCTCTGAGCTGTCCTTTTCACTGCACCTAATTTCATCATAATCCATTTGGTTGTAGTCACTAAAGTTCCAAATATTCTTGTTTTTTTCAAATGCAGTTCATTATACTGATCTGCTTAGGGCTAGGGTTAGGCATAGGGTTAGGGTTGAGAAAACCACAAAGCCCCGAGCTCCAGGGACACTGCAAAAGGCATGCCAAGGGGAGCACGGTGCTGCCCCAACACTGCTCACTCCACAGCTTTCTGTTTGGCACCACTCATGTGCTTGGCACCTCCGCAATGGGCGGCTTTTACTGCTCTGCCTAGGGTTAGCCTTATGCTCAAGGGGAGGCTTGAGAAAACCACAAAGCCCGGGCATCCAGGGACATGGAAAATACAAAAGGCAGGCAAAGGGAAGCACTTCATGTCCTCTCATTACATTCTATGGCAATAATTTCATTTTAGAATTTTCCTCTTTTTCTTTCCATTGAATTTCATTTCTTTAGAAGTCCAGCCCAGTCAGTTTGTTTGACTTTGTTCTGTGACTTTGAGGTTTTTGTTTCCTTTTCTGAAAGGAAATTCTCCCTTTCAGGAAAGGAAATGAAATGCTGAAATCAGAGAAGTGTGACAAACACTTTAGAAAGGATATATGATAAAATAAACTGCAGTTAGATAAAACAAGAAAATATCGAAATGGAGCGACTACAAGCAAAGGGATTGTGATGAAATGAGGTGCAGTGAAAAGGACTAAAACTTGTCCAAATTAACATGAGTGAAATCCCAAAATCAGTGAACAAAGTCAAATGAAAAGACAACAGAAAAAATGGATGAAATGAAATGTTTAAAAAAAAATTTCTGCACCAAAGGGAAAACAATAAAATGGCACATGAAGTGCAGAGACCAAAGCTTGCTGAATTGATCCTCATTGAAATTGCAAGATTTCATTCCCTTTCATGAAGTGCCAGAGACCACGGCCTGGTTTCCATGAAGCGTACCTGTACAGCCAGGGCTTAAACTNTCTGCAGAGTGGAGCAAGGAAAGGTTAAGAAAAACAGTGAGAGTGGCAGACAGAATCCTGACTATTGAAAATAGGGCAGTTTTCAAGACAGGGTTTCAACAGGATAAGTACTACCTGAAAATATTCATAGCACTAAGGAAATAAAACAAGGATCTGGAAGACTGAAACTCAGCAACACTGAGAATGAGCTGATGCTGACCCATCCTTACCTGAGCGACAATTTCTTAGAGAGTAAACAGATTTTGTGTGCTATAATGGACTTAGGGAAACATGTTAGTATTTATCCTAGTAGTTCATTCTTCCCTAATGTCTATTGCCTGTATAATCCAATAATTACTTCATACTTTTAACTGGGTGGCTCCTGCTTTCAAACTATCTGCAAGCAGTACAAGCTGTCTGAATAAACTTCCCCAAACAGAAAGGGTCAGAAAAAAAGCAGCCTTCTTGTCTATTCTACAGGGGTGGGAAGATATCATACTGTTATTACTGTCATTTGTCTGTTATCCCCTGCTGCTGTCCTAGTAGCAAGTTTTTCCCATTACAGAACAGCTGCAGTGCTGCACTGGGGATGGAAATCATATCCACACAGATCAAAAGGCCAAGAGGAATTGTTTAATTTCTCTTTCTCCTACACCGTCCTCCCTGCAGATCCATGGGTAGGGAAGCTTTCGGCACAAAACTGGAAAGAGGTCAGAGTCACTATGGAGTACAACACCTGTGGAGTCCTACTGATGACTAGAAAATTAAATATCACTGACGATCTGTGAAACATCTGGTAGTTTGTTAGAAAAACATCAGGAAGCCATTTATCCCATGTGTAGCACAGGACTGATCTGTGCTGTCCTCTTAGATGAGGATTATCATTTATTGTGAGTTTAGTCATCAGTCAGATGGAGGGCCACTGCCCTGACCGGGTCTTCTACACGCTAATAATGTGCAAATTATAGAGGTGTTGCTTGATGTTTGTCTCTGCCTTACAAGAGTTTTGTAAACACAGGGGATACAAGCGTCAGTCAGGTCATCAGGACTCACTAAATTAAATTGTTTGACACGGGGACTGCACTTATTTTAATGAGTATTGCACAAACGGTTCAGTGGCAGAGTATATCCTGGCATATTGAAAACAACAGACTTAAATGGGCTTTTACTTTGAAGGGAAAGCTGTTAAGGCAGACTGCATCTCCCAAATCTTGCTTGAGAATTACAAAGTAAAAAATATTAATCCACAGACTGGATAATTTGAAAGCTTCTTTTAAAATTTTAGGTACATGTTTTTGGTTTTTTTCTGACATTTGATGGCTAGAAATATTCTTTGGCACATACAACTTTAATTGCTGCAACATCTTAAAAAATAATTGTCTTCTCTGAGTTTTGTCTCTATTATCACTTGAATTTAACTGACAAAAGCACTGTTATGGCCTTCATAAATTGTTTTAGTAATTCAAAATAAAATAAGAAATCACCAATATTTCCAGAACAGAAAGAAGTCCTTGTATAGTTTTTTAATGGTAAAATTAATGCCAGCATTAAAAAAGTAATATCAAAAACATACGTGTATCATGAAGTGAAATAAAAAATTACTTCCTACACTCCTCTTTCTTTCCTTTAGCAACATAAACACTCCATTTCTGTTGTACGTTACACAGAATGTGCAGAGCAAGGTACCAAAAAAAATATCTGTCAATAATAGGAAGATGAAAATTGGTTTAAAAATAATATTTAAATATGTTTAAAGTATTTACCATTTCAACATCCCACTCCTAATGTAATTGAGAACTAGAGGAGTACAGCATATATTAAATGGTTATTTCAGGTGAAATAATAGCTAGCATTTAAGCAATTTCTTAAAAAATCTTTTCATAAAAATGTTTTTCCCAAGGTACTAATGGCCTAAAAAAAATTGCTGAAGTGGCATATAAATTAAAAATTTAAAATGTTTTGAGGAGAGTAATACATTTATACCCCTAAAGGAATTAGCTTACTTTGATTGTATAATTGATTTGTACCCAAACAGGCGAAATCACTATTTCACACCACATTCAATACATTTTTTAGTAATAATAAAATATGACTGATAGATTGACACTTAAGCTCTGGTTTCTAGAACTTAAATATTTCGAACTACCTCTAGTGAAATAAAATAATACATGTAGCGGAATAAAATTTTTGGTTTTAACATCGTAAAAAACAATTCCCAGGCACAATATCCAGTGGAACATTCATAAGATGAAGTTGAGATGTTGGAGGTAATGTGAAACACACAGATATGAAACACAAACAGCACCACTGAGGACTTCATAACATTTTGTGCAAAATTCTAATTACAATAAAGTCTAGTTGTATAAAAGTGCATGAGAATAAGAGTACATGTAAGTACACATAAGAGTGGTTTTTCCTTCTAAATGTAGAATAAAAGAGGAGAGGGTTTGTTTGGGTTTTGGGGTTTTTTCTGCAGTAGATAGTGCAACATAACTTTATGGGAGGCGGAAGGATATAACGGAAAAGTCATCATAGAGTCATAAAATCGTGTCCTGAGTTGGAAGGGACACACAAGGATCACCAAGTCCAAAGTTAGACCTGCACAGAACATCCCCAAGAGTCACGCCACGTGTCTGAGAGCACTGTCCAAACACTTCTTGAACTCTGTAAGACTTGGTGCTGTGACGACTTCCCTGGGGAGCCTGTTCCAGTGCTCAAACACCTTCTGAGTGAAGAACCTTTTCCTGATGTCTGACCTAAACTTTGCCTGAACAGCTCCATGCTCTTTCCTCAAGTCCTGTCACTGACCGGGAGACTGAAGGTTTCAGTACCTGCTCTTCTATTTCCCCTTGTGAAAATGTTGTAAACTGCAATGAGGTCTTGCCTCAGTCTTCTCTTCTCCAGGCAGAACAGACCAAGTGACCTCAGCTGCTTCTCACACGGCTTCTCCTTCAGAGCCTTCACCATCTCTGTGGCGCTCTGCTGGACACTCTCTAAGAGCTTAATGTCTTTTTTATGTTGTGGCACTCACGACTGCCCCCAGCACTCGAGGTGAGGCCACCCCAGTGCAGAGCAGAGTGGGACAATCCCCTCCCTTGCGCTACTGGCGATTCTGGGCCTGATGCCCTCTAGGACAGGTCGGCCCTCCTGGCTGCCAGGGCACTGCTGGCTCATATTCAACTTGACACTGACCAGGACCCTCAGACCCCTTTCCACAGCGCTGCTTTCCAGCTTCTCATTCCCCATTCTACACACACAGCCAGGGTTGCCCCGTCCCAGGTGCAGAACCTAGCACTTGCCCTTGTTAAAATTCATAGAGCTCCCCAGTCCTCTAATTCGTCGAGATGTCTCCACAGGGCCTCCGTGTCCTTGAGGGAGTCGACAGGTCCTCCCAGTTGTCACCAGTAAACTTACTTAGTATCTCTTGGAGTCCTGTATCCAAGTCACTGATGAAATGAAATGTCTCTCTTGAAGAGAACGGGGCCGAGGATGGATCCTTGTGGAACCCTAAAAGTGACCAGACACCAGCCTGATGCCACCCCATTCATTGTCACCCTTTGTGCCTGATCCATGAGCCAGTTGCTTACCCGTCACGTAACATGGTAATCCAATTGGCTGCTGGGCACTTGATCCAGAAGGATCCTGTGAGAGACAGTACCAAAAGCTTTGCTGAAGTCCAAAAAGGTTACACCTACTGGCTTTCCTAGATCATCTAGGTAAGTTACCCTATCATAGAAGGGAATCAGGTTCAACGAGCAGTACTTTCCTCTCATGAGGCCATACTGGTTGTGACCAATGACTGAGTTGTCCTCCAGGTGTTTTTCAATACCTCCCAGACTAATTTTTTCATAATTTTACTGGGAACTGCAGTGAGACTGAGAGGTCTGTAGTTTCTGAAGTCCTCTTTCTTGCCGTTCTAGAAAATCGGGATGTTCACCAGCTTCCAGTCAGCTGGGAGGTCTTTGAATTCCCGAGACCACTCAAAAATTATCAAGAGAGGCTTTGCAATGACATCGGCAGCTCTTTGATGATTGTCAGGTGAATTCCATCAGACGCCATAAATTTGTAGGGATCTAACTGAAGGAGCAGATCCTACAAAATTTCAGGGTCAGCTGGAAGTTGATCAATCTCACAGGGCACTGAGACTCCGTTGGTCAACCCTCCATGTTGAAGATGAAGGCAAAGAATGCATTAAACACCTCGGCCTTGTCCACGTCCCTGTTTGTGAGGTGGCCATCCCCGTTCTGTAACAGACTGATGTTATTTCTCCAGTGCCTTTAATATATTTGAAGAAACTCTTTTTATTGTTCCCTACGGTTCTTTCCAGCTTCAACTCTAACTGAACTTTGGATGCACAAATTTTCTCCCTACACTGGCAAGCAACATCTCTGTATTCTTCCCATGTCACCTAACCTTGTTTTCACTCGGCATATACCTTCCTTTTATATTTTGCTTCCAAGAGAAGATCTCTTCTCAGCCAAGCTACACTTCTGCCTTGTCTTCATGACTTCCAACATTTAGTAATTTCCTGCTTCTGTGCTGTTAGGAGGTGATGTTTAAAAAGTGACCAGTACTGACAGGCCCAGCATGTGTGAAAATATTATCTCGGGGGACTTACTAATTCCCTGAGCTGCCTGAAGTTTCTTTTTCTCTTGTTCAGAGCTGAGGTTTTGGTGCACTTTTCCTGCTGTAAACAGGGATTTTAAGCTTGGTAACTTCATGGTCACTGTGGCCAAGATGGCCCCCAAACTCCACTTTGCTCACTAGATCCTCTCTGTTGACAAACAGTAGATCAAGGAGGGCATCCTTCTGAGTCGGCCCCCTTAGTACCTGTTCCATCACGCTGTCATCTAATTTTTAAGGAATCTACTGGCCTGGATTGTGCCAGCTATGTGATCCTCCAAGTTGATTTTGTCAAGTTGAGGTCCCTCACAAGAACAAGGACAGTTGAATTGGAAGTGTCCCTTGGTTCCTCAAAATCTGAACTAACTAGAAATTATTTATTTTGAAAAGCATTTTTAGTTCACACAGATCAACACCTCTAAATAAGCACTTTTTTTCTTTATGAACCTAGAATAATATACAATTTAATTTAATTGAGAAATTTCTAGGAAAATTATAGCAGTTTATATAGAATTGCCATTTTTAATTAAACTAGTCCAACCTGTTTAATAAAGCTGATAAATCTATATTTGTAAATTTGTTACATCTGATAATAATAGCTAGTAAGGGCACAATTTAAAATTTGTGGTACTTCAGAATTAAGTGCTTTTCTAAGTTTGTAAGTTATATGAAGGCAAAATTACAAACACTTTGCCAGTAGCGCCTTATACATGTTCATGAGGAAGAAAATAAAAGGGTCTTTTATGTTAGGTAATCTACAACTTGGAAAAATCCGACTTGCTGACTGAAGACTTATAACAACCAAAATGAAAAGCAGCTGTATCTGACCTCCCCTTTCTGCACAGCTGGTAGGTTTCCAGATGACACCTTCCATCCTTTGTGCCAGACCCAGAATTCAGAGTTCTACTTGAGAAGGTTGATTAAGAGTGAGGAGGAACTCTTCTATACAGGAGAGTTCTCTGTCAGAAAGACGATGCCTAGGGATATTTACTTGTGTGACTTGTCAGAACACTCACCTGCCGGCTCTAAATGTGGTCTAGGCAGGAAATAGCAAAGACAATAATGGGCAGAAAGTTAGAGATTTGGGGAACCTTCGGTTCACAAAAGGTGACACCCTGTTTAGTTTCTAAATATAGGGAACTGGCAAGCATGGACTTTGTGGCTGAAGCCCACAGAAATCGTGCTTGAAAGGATTTTTCTTTATTATTTTAATCTTCACTGAGAGCTTTTTCTACTCTTTTATGAAGTTATTTCTGCTTTGAAGTAATTTTAAAGGCTTATACTTCACTAGCTGACTTTTAAACACACACATTTGCTAAGTTTGTTCTGGGAAAAGAACAAGGGACAGAAGTATCAGCCCTAAGGATAATCTGCTGCTGTAACTCCAATGTTCTGGAAAAATCAAATCAGGCTGCTGCATTTCAGATGGCTGCCACTGACCCATGACAGTGAATGCTTCATCATAACCTCACACACAAAGGAGTTCTCTTACTTGGGAACACCAAATTACTAAATACTCATCTATTTCAATGGGGGTGTTGCTGATGCTTCTTCATTCTGTATTTCTGTTTCGAATAGCCTTAATCGCCTAAGCCGCCTTTTGATAAAGATTGTAGATTACCAAATGGGTTGGAGGGATCATTATTCCTTACTCATGTAAGAACCCTAACAAATGTCATTCTCTTCATACTTCAGTAACATTTTGACAAGAGCATCAGACCAATAATGTTTAATGAAATTTAATTTTACTAAAGAACCTTGAAAAGATTTAGTAGAACTTCATTTTTGGTAGTTATAATGAGGCAAACAGTATACAAGCTGTGTTTTACCATTTGAAAGTATCTACTGTGTATTTTAGAATATGTGTTTGTTTAAATGATCTATAACGCCATTTATAACAGTTATAACAGTTTTAGCTGTTAACTTAAAATTAGAGTCGTGTAATTTGTATTGTTTTGATCTGATGTCCTGTGGAGAACAATTGTAGATTTTTCGTCTACAAGATTCAGAAAAGAAATATTAAAGACTTTATTTTGCCTTTGATGAAAAAAAGCACTGCAATTTGAAAGCAAATTGTTCTCATTATTTAAGTCCAATATGCATTTATACTTTATTGTATAATCCATTTCTTTCAATCAGCTTGCTTATTTAACCCATCTGCTCTCTTTCTTCTCTTTCTGAGGAACTATGCTACTTGAATAATTATAGAGAAACGGAGTTCAGAAAAAGAATCTTGGAGAAAATCTTACATTTATAAGTGATGAGCATATCCTCTGTCATCAGAACGTATATCAAGTTTCTAATGGGGAATGGAAATACCTCTATGAGTTAAACAAATAAAAAGACAGATTTTATTTTTAGTCTGTTCTAACCATTTCTCTAGTTTGTGCTTTTAGATTGTGAAGGAAATACTGTTTCTACAGAAGTGCCTCAAAGGATTTTAAGATAATTTTCAGAAAGTATAAATGAACACTTTTGCTTTTTTTTTTCTAATTTTAAAACAACTTTAACTCTCTTGTTCGTATAAGAACAAGCTTTGACCAGCATGCAGTGTCTGAGTTGTACAGGGCCTGCATCTTTAGAAAGAGAACTTCTAGATCCTGTTTTTGTTGAATTTTTAAAGGCTCTGTCCACTTGAGTGTGCTGGTTGTGTGGGAGTTGGAATCTTCAAATATATGAACAAGCAGAGTGTGTCTACGTCTTTCCAAAAAGACAGAACTTAAGACTTTGAGGACAAAGGAATATTGGAGAGAGTTGAGCAGGTAAGAAAAATAGTGGTTTGTGCCTTCATCATTATGTTAGGAGTCTGGTGAACCACAGAAGATAGAAACTAATTAGAAAGAGGAAAGAGCCCTTGTGGTGTAGTGAGGGTCTTGAATATTGCTCTAAAGAGGAACATAAAGCAGGACAGAGAAACAAAAGAAAAGTCTTCAGAGACATGGGTATGGGGAGACTTATATGTAGCACTGTAGTAAAACTGTATTAAGGACTCCACCTAGACTGTGACCTGGGGCTCTCCAACGGAGCCTATAAGTAGTACTGAACAAATAACACTTGCAATCACGTTGTGTTTTCCAGACATTAGCAAGAAACCAAGTGCTGTTTTAAATACTGACGAATTCTCCAACGCAGCTGTTTCCAGTTGCAGATAGTTAAAAAATGAAACCTACAAAATCAAAAAAATGGTTTCTATTACAGAAATCCAGAATTTGAATGGAATTTAACTGTCTATAAGATGATTGTTTGACTCTAATATTAAAAAATAAACAAATAAACACATTAAAAATCAGAGGCATTTGGAGGTATTTTCACAGAAAATACCAGAGAAGTGAAAATATAACTGTATAACATAGTAAACACAATTCTTTTCTCACATCATCACTGCATTAAGATATTCCATTCTTTCTTATACTGGAGAAAAATGATGGTATAGGAAAACAGCTTGTATCTATCACAGAAAGCAAATATTTTTCTCTCTGGGAATCCTTATGCAAGCTGTATAACTTTATTCTGTTTGCAGTCAACAATTAGTAAGAAGATTATAACCAGAACTTGAAGAGCACTGAAAGCCACAAGTGAGCTAATTAGTAAAATGATAGTGAATTACAATATCTTTGTAATGAAGGCCTCTTTGCCATATATCACATATCACTCACTTTAATGTAAATTGAGGAAATCAGAGCAATCAGGATGAAGCTCTGGCTCTAAACTATTTCTTATGATAAATGTCAGCTCTAATAATCACTTACTGTTTCTCTTCTCCCTGCAGCTGCTGCATACCCTTCCCCCCATCCCCCTTTTTTGTTTTCCCTTGGTTCAAAATGTTGCTGCAGCGCAGCAGGCTGGTATGAAGGTGGGCTGAAAGTAAAAAGGCAACCTGCCCAGTCACTTCCACCCTGTCTATGAATTCATAAGCCAGAGCCTTTTCACATCCAGTAACAGTGTCGTTCCCTGCCTGTACTGGCAGCAGAGACATCTGTGTGAATAAAAATGGGCTGCCTTTGTCAATACTACCACAATTTCTTTCACAGGACATTTTCCCCTGTCAGGTTGCTTTCTCAGCTGATGACAATGTCCTCAGCGTTTTCTCCTTCTGTTGCCATGTTTCTGCATTTACTGTTCGAGAACAAATTTATGTTTAATGAATGTGGCAGCAGTGCGTTCACATTTGTGGATCATAAGTATTTCTTTGGTACAACTGATCTTAATGTACCTCAAGATCTTGCTGGGAAGCAGTGTAAGACTGGCTGTTGTTACAGTCATTATAATTAGTAAGAGTTTCTTTTACAGTTCCTTGTTTTAAGAAAACCAACCAGACAAACTGCAACATAGAATAAAATCATGCATAGCAAACAAATTCTGATATATTTGAAATTAACCGTTTTTGATTGTTTCATAAGTTCAAGTATGCTGTGTATCTTTAGGGCATAAGAAAAGTTACACATGCAGCTTAATTGCTGCATAGTGTACCAACACTATTTCTGCCACTGTTCATACCAAGGGAATCACAGGAACTCCGTTTAATGTATCTATTTTTCCACTCACAGATCTGTTTCAGCAACATTACTGACCTGAAATGCAGGGAGAAGAGAAGACAAAGCATTGTACAGCCAGAACCCTGGATGAAGGAAAATTTCGTTTTTTGTGAAGGCCAAAATACACCCTGGGTTTGCATTGTTGCATTCCTGTCCTACAGTAATCCCCAAAGGACAGCGTGCTGTGTCCTCCTTTTCCATAGTGCTTTTCCCTTTCTTCCCCACCTTCCCCCACCTCACCCTTATGTATGCTTTCGAAGGTTCAAGTAAGTAAGGTATAATAAGATTTTTACATGATAATGATGGCTAGAAATCTCTTGTGAGATGAATTCCTTAGCAGAAAATCCAATTAATTCACAGGAGAAATGACCCACCTGACATCAGCAATTCTTTTTGACTGGAGAGCAGATCGGAGCACAAAAATAAATCTCAGAAACAGGTTGGTTTCTTTTATTTTCCTTTCTTCTTAAAACTACTTTCTGAGCATTTTTAAGTCAATATAAGAAAAAAATACTTCTAGTTGAAGTTGTATTTAAAATGTCTACTATCTTTGTCATTCTAGACTTTTTCATAGCATAATGAATAATATTTCAGTAATTAAAAAGAATAATGAGCAATTACGAAGAATTAAAAATCACATCTTTATCTGAAAAGCTCTTTGCTGAAATTATTTTCTGACAGTACAAATTATCACATTTTTTAAAAGGTGTGCTAATTCTCAATAGCTAAAGCAGTAACATTGTTGAGCTACTGTTGCATTACATTGTTGAGTAACAATTTTAGTTCTGTAAAGATAAAGGATACATTTACAATTTAGTTAGGCTTAGGTTATGTATTTAAAAATAAGGCTAGCTTGTTATCCATCTTAAAAGCAGGATAAATCCTTAGTTTGATGGGCAACTTAGATTTGACCAAGTACATAAAGGAGAGCTGAGAAACGATGAGAGAAATTTACTTCATATCAAGAAGCAGCCAGGTAACTGTGAACTTCGCCTAAATGCAGTATTTTTGTACTCTTAGTCCGATCAGTGTAGGTATGTAGTACTGGCTTCACTTGTAAATGACAAGTCATGGTCTGAAAAAGGAGATGTATCCACAGGAATTATCTCCATATGGACGAGTGAAAAACAGGCAGATGCCAATGGCAAACTTTTAGTAGGATTTTCAAATTACTTTTAGTAGGACTTTCAAATTATCTGGCATTTCCATAAAGGGCAGGAGGAGTTAAGAAAAATCCTGCTGTTAAATATCGTTTAACATATTATTCAGCATATCACAAGATCAAACCCAAGGCAAGCTAACAAAAACACACTGCTCTCCAAAAGCACCTCTCCTGTGAAAAGCGTAAGAATACAAGGTCCTATTGGAAAATATTGCTTCCTAGGCAGTATAGTCCAGAAGTTTTAAGACCTGACTTATTTAAAAGTATTGCTTCCTCTAAACCTCCTTTGGAAATCCAGTCTACAAAAACTTTTATGGGAGTGATTAAGCAGCCTAAAATCATACATGCCTGAAATTGCTTATTTAAACCCTTGGATGATGGGCCATTCCCAAGAAAATGGATTTCAGCTGTCTACTTGAGACCATACTGTGTGATGGCTGCTGCCTCTGGATCTTTGCTGCATAGCTCCAAGTGGAAAATGATGCCAAGCCTCAAGAAAGAGTCATCAGCAGAGTCTGTACCCAGAGATATCTGTATATTTTGCTAGATCATCACATGGAATGTTTTATCCTTTTTAAGGATTTTCCACTTTTCCTTTGTCATGTTTACCTAATGATCAATCCAGTATGAATTTATAACTTGTAGTATAAAATTGTATCAAAAGATCTTCCTAACTCATTTTTACTGTATGTCTTTAGTATCCAATTAGATGCATTATCAGTGCACCTATCAGAAAAGCATCCCCACTGCACTTTACATCCCTGGATTTTGTGTCTGTGTTCTATTTATAGATTGTTTCTTACTCTTTAACTCTCCATCTCCCACAAAATTGTCTACATTGATATAAACATTTACCTGTGTTAGTATGATGACAGAGTAGAATATCTGCAATCTCTCTGTTTTATTTTTTTCTTTATTATGTATTTCATAACAGTGTGATTACGGTTAGTTAAAAAAAAAGAAGTCGTAATTAGGGAAAGAAGAAGAGTTAATGTTTTATTAACCTATTAGTAGTACATCAGGTTCTCTGAAAGCCTGGTAGTGACTGATGACAAATACATTTAGGGCAAAATAAATTTCCAGTAATTCAAATACTTTGTGCACTCACAGTATGAAATATACTACTGCAGATTAGTTTTCCTTGCTTTCTTTCTGTTCTTTTTCTGTTAGAGGGTGATGCATGTGGACTTACATCATGAAAGGGAAAGAACAACCAATACCTGAATAAAATCCAACACTGAACATAACATGGCATAACAAAGCCCTTCAAATATTTTAAAAAATATTTGTAACCAATATAGATTCCCACCTCCTCTCCGTGACAGCTAGACTTTTGCCTAAGGCTGTCTCAGAAAGCCCGTAGCCACTCCTGTCTGAGGGTAAAAGCTAACATTTTGTCAATAATTAGATGGCTGACCAGCTGAGAATACTGAATACCAGTGATGCTTAAGGCACGGTTAGGTGTATTACGATGCCTACGCCTCATCTGGATTAAGTGTTGTGCCTTACAAAAGTATGCCTTCCTTATGCCAGCATTAAGAAGAACAACACAGCATTTAATGATGAACAGGAAATGAGTAAGAGAAAAAAAGGAAAAAAAATCTTATTTTTCTAGAAGTTAATGGAGTTAAATATAATCCAGAAACATTTATTTAAAACTGCAAATTGTGTTACAAAAGAAATCATTAAAATGGAATAATATTATATCCCATTTACTACCAAGGAGAACAATTAGAGTTATGATAACAAATAAGATATTTTAAAATTCAAGTAGTTGATGCTTGAAGCTAAAGAAGAACTAATTTCATAGGCTAAACTTCCTGTATTTAAGAGAAAATTAGAGGAAAATAGAGATTATTTGAGTTGTAATCAAAGTCTTCTGTATATAGTTTCTCTATTCTTGTCTGAAACCATTTGTCATTAATAGAGAGAAAAGAAGTAAGAAAGTGTAATTTTTATTTCCTATCAGAAATCCTTCATTGTTTAGGCACTGCAGAAGTTCAAACAAAACAATAGTCTCACCTTCTTCATTCAAACAAGATATGTACCAAGGAAAAGCTTGAGATGGAGAAGCTTTTTAACCAAGGCTCCTGAAATTGTCTCTGCCACATAATTTCCGTGAAGTAAGCACCAATAGCAGTGTTTCTGACCTCCTTCATGGGATATGACTCATGGTTCATCAAGACCCAAATTCATCCTGTGAAATTACTGAAGCTATTTACTAGATTTGGAATTAGTCTACCTCGGTACAATGGGTGGAGAAACACCTCCTCTCCCAGCTGCAGCTGTGCTGACTGATGCCGAGATGAGCGATGCCACCTCGCCCCCATCTGATCTTTCCAACCTCCCTGTTGGAAGTAACCACCCCTTCCCTTCCCATCTGCCAGATGACCTGTTCCAGTGAACAGCCCCTTCTCCATTTCCACCAAAACTAGCTGGGGAGGGTGTTGGAACACTTCTAATAGTGGATTCTCTTTAACCTTCATCTGGGCTGAAGCAGGGTAGGAAATGCAGAAAAGGCACTTAATAAATTGAAGACCACATCCCGCTCAGAGGAGGATGTCAGACCTGAGGGGTGCCAGAAAGCAACTGTTGAGCCCCCATGCTGCAGATTCAGGGAGATATCTCTCTGCTGCAGGGCTGTGACTGCAGCAGGATGTCTTCTCAGGGTATATGGGAAGTGGTAGAAGTAAAAGGTAGTGAGTGCCATGTTTCACCTTGACATACTCGGCTTAGGAAGATCCCCACCCTAGCACAGACTCCTCCTCCCCTCAGTGCCCTGCATCACCACATTGCTGTGTAAGTGCAAAGGATTCTGGACAGAGAGGCAAACTCCGTTTTTGGGATGGTGTGAGTATAGTTTTCTCTGGCTTACATCGCTCTTGAATTTGCTGCTAGCCAGCCCTGACCAAAAGCAGCGGTCTTTCTCCCTCTAGACGCTGGCTCTGCAGCACCAGGATGAGTTCCCAGCACGAGATCAAATGAGTCCATTAATCTCGCAGAGTGCAAATTTCAAAATAAATTATTTTCTTTTTTTTTTTTTTTCCCCAGCAGTTCCATGCAACTGATCCTACATCTTGAATATTGCTTTGGAGAACACTCAGAGAATAAAACCATGTGACAGGCATGAAAGGGATATGTCCCTTTCAGTCACAGGCTTCTCTTAGATCTGCTTGTATTAGTGGTGCCACTGCACTCCATCTTAGCATTTGAAGGGTTAGGACTAGTGCACTTTATCCAGTGTAGGAATAAACGTTTGAGATGCCTGCTCTCTGAATCACTCTCGCAAAAGCAATCATCATTAAGATCTTAAAAAGGTTTGCTGGAAGCTTTCTTGCCTGTTATAAAAAATATTTGAGTAGTACCAAGCACAGAAATACACGTTTTGGTAGAGAATTACTGTGAGAATGAATCAGAAGTGTGAAGTGAAACATCCTCAGACCTTTAACAGATATATGATAAGGCATTAAGGCAGACAATCCTTAAGAGGAAGTTTCCATGACAAAGGATGTGCTTTGAACTGCAAGCCACAGCATCTGTTGGCTTATAATGGCAGTGATTACCCACACTCCAAGCGTGTGACTATATGTAAGGTAAGTGACATCAAAATTAATTTTCATTTGCACCAAAATCAGAGGCAGTTCTTGTTCAGAAGCAAGTTCTTACTTAACAGACTGCAGAGCTGTCATAGTACACTGATTGGTAGCACTGATTAGTGGTACCGCATATTTTTAAGCAATCCAGCCAGAGGGCCTGATTATTAATCAGCTTCTGATCATTCAGTTCTGAGTTACATTAAAATATGTTGGTAAATCTCTGGTGAAAATCTAGATTCCTGGTCAAAATCCATTTTTCCAGAACACCTTTTCATATACTGCTGCATATAAAGGCATCAGGGCACTGGAAGATTGCGAGCAAAAGGAAAGATGTTCTTTACAGGGATTTTTATGTCTTAACTCTGGGTCAGAATTTATTCATGTATCAAAAATGAAAGTTTGCAGAAATACATGGTCAAAAGCAGAACAGTAAACTCTAACTTGACTGGGACTTTTAATTTCTAGTATTTTCCCTCAATTATTCCAATAACTATGCAAGTTTGAAATTAAATATGGTGTGTTAGTGAGGGGTGACTAGTTTAAAAACATTCAAATCGTAGGAATACATTGGAAAAAAAAAATACACTGAAACACCTTCAGTGTGTCTTATCCCTTATGCAATTTGATTAGGTTTAGCTGCAAATCTAATATTCATACTCATGCTTTCCAGAAGGCAATTTATGACCTCTCCTGTACATCTTTTTCAGAAGCCCTGAAAAAATCACAGGTGATAATTTTCTGTGTTTGCTCAACTCATATAATCCATACAAATTAATTCTTCATTTATTAATGCAATTTAACTGACTATACATTTGTACAATAGTTTATTACTAACAATATTCAGAACTCAATGTAACTATATTTTACAGGAAAAAGAGATAGAAGACATGGCTCTCTAATACTGTTGTGGGAGAGAATTATTTTAAAATTGTACCCTTGGTAGTCATGTTGTACAAAGCAGTTGTAATGGAGTTTCATCTTTTGTGTTTCTTTCTGTCTCTATTTGTTTCTATGCTTGCTGCCAGAATTGAGCAGGAAAATGCAGTACGAAGTCCATGGCACTCCAAGGCAAACCGACGGGTTACTGCCTCAGTGACATTCCTCAGGAGCAAGAATACAAAGGGAAATGCGTAACACAGGAATCATCCCTTCAAGTTGTCATTGGTAAGGAGAGTTTTATAGGCTGGAAGTTAATTTTCTAGACAAGCCTTGTTTAGTCACCTGGTCACAGGGATAAGCAGAATTGGTTTTATAGAACTAAAGTATATTAGCACAGTCTAATAATAAATTCTGCATTGAACACCAGCAATAGTTAACTTGTAAAATTCATGTATGGTATGAATTTAAGAAACGTATTGTCTTCAAATCAGGGTGTGTAATGTATCTAAGTCCAAGATGCATAGGATAAATTCAGCATATACAACAAAGAAAGATGAATGCTTTGCTGGAGTGCCCTGATCCAAGGGATGGATGAGAAAATGGACACCCAAAATATTAGAATCTCCTCTCTGCACTTCTTGTATACACCAGCCCTTAGAAGTACGCAAGCTCTCTCTTTTGTTACAAATTTGGATGATTACCTGATTTTGTATGATTTCAAAGGGGTCAACGTTAACTTATGTGACTTGATCATCAGACCTATTTAACAGATTAATAAAGCAATAAAGCTTGCACACACTTCAGAATAATTTCAATAGCTTCAAAAATTTTTAATATCTTATGTTTTCATGAAATCCACAAGTCAGTGATATCATGTACTTTTTTCTTTCAGCAGTTTATCTGTGTACCCCTACCTGCACAGCTGTGCGGAACATATCTGTGGTACAAAAAGAAGTTGACAGAATGGCAGCTCCACCTCTACCACTTTCTTTTCTGTCTATGCAAATGGTCTGAAAAAATTCCCGTTTTTCTTATTTTAAAAGCTTATAATAATAGCTTCATTTAAATCAATACATATTTTGCTGCTGATTTAAGCAAGTCAGAATTTAACCGATAACAACATACACTCAAATATGTGAATGATACATTTACGTTAAATCCCTCATTCAAAATAGAATGGTTTTCTGGTTATAAAGATGTATGAAGATGTAAGAAAAACATTTACAATAACACTGTTAGGCAAATTTTCTGGTATTGAACTCTATTATAATGATTTATGGATGAATAAATCATTCTTTCTTTACACTAAATTATTTAATTTTAAAATATGTGGAAATATGTTGCCTTGCTATTGTTGATTATACTGGGAAAGTTAAATATATATTATTTGGGATTATCATAATGATTAACATACTGATGAAGTAATAGTGACCCATTGTTAGCAATAATCATTTCGGAAAGATGTGAATACTATGTATTTCAAATCAGAAAGCATTACACAATTTTTTTTTCAATTTACTTGGAAAATATTTTTGTCAATTTATTGTAAAACCTAAAAATAATTTTATCTTCTCAGGTCATAAGGTCAGTGTCAACACGAGATTAATGACAAATCCAGAATTTGATTTCCTTATTTGCAATAAAATATCTGTGTTAGAGTTACATGAAATATACATTATAGATAAAAAATGTGGTGTAAATGGACAAATTTTCATTGACTTCAGATGGAAATCTTGGCAAAACATTGCTTCTAAATCTTCTGTGCCCCTCCTGCACTTCGACGATTGCTATGAACCCCATTTCAAATGCTATTTTCTATGTATGCATATTCTCAAACGTTTATACAGTAATTTTGCTTTTATACTACGACATTATACTCTAATGAAAGTTTACTTTTCAAATTATTTCATAATCTGAGTGGCGAAGTTTAGAGTGAAAGATGCTGCATCAGCTCCTTAATGTTTGATACATTGCTTTGTAAGTGCAGCTGTCAGCTTTCAGGTGATAGCTTCTTGAAGTTTAATATCACCATTGAATTAAAAAAAAAAAAATAATGCAGATAAGCTTAGACAATTTGGAACCATTATGTGCTCAGCAAGTTTGCATCAGACACAGAATAAAGACTATCGTAAAACCAAAACTTTGTCTCCTTGGTAATGAAACCTTGCATTTGACCTGGGTTCCGCCTGTCACAAAAAGCCGTGCACAGAATGCTAATAAGAGAACTATGAAACTCATTTTTCTACAAAGTCAAAGCCTCGGTGAGGTGGGGGTTTGCCCGTTTTCATCTTAAATGTCTGATTTGTACTCACAATTGCTGAAGCTCCAATAAATTAAGCAAGCAAGCAAAACTTGATGCCATGCTTAATTTCCATTTCACTATTACTACCACTAATGCAGAACAAGACTGAGCAAGTGAATCCACTGCAAGAAAAGTGAATGATTCAATTTTAAATGTTCCTTTTATTTTTCATTGAGTATTTCTGTTTTAGGATATTTCAGTTTCCTAAAGCCTCAGCTGTCGCTCTTGTAATTGTGTCTTTTACATTAAAACTCTCCCTTAAGTTGTGGCCTTTATGTTTAGAATATACTTGAAGTCCAGACATATAAAAGCTGAAAAAGAAAGAGGTAAATATACAGAGGAAATATATAAAGGGTAAATATATAAGAGGAAAATAGCAGAACATTTTTGTTCTTTCTAAAGTCTCCCACCATTAAAGAGAAAATATACAATAAACAAGACCTGAGAAGAAAAGTAGGAAAAGCAAAAATCATATTTCCATTCATTTTAATTTGATAGTTGGTAGTGGCAGACTATAAATAGGAATACATGGTCTTTTTCTATTTAAAGAAACAAGTGATGGATCCTCTAAGAATTCTGCCCTCCTAAAACGTCATCCTGTCCCATGGTGTGAAGATTGTTTTAAACATTTAGGTCTATTCACAACAGGATGTACCTTTTCCTTGAGAATATCTCAAGTCTGTCTCTTTTTTCCCCTCTGTGATCTTTTCCTTCTATTCTTCTGGCTCTGATAGGCTGAATTCAAAGAACTGGTATGTGAGGAACTTCTTAGCACAGTATGAAGGATGTGAAGCACATATTGCTGAGTGATCAACAGCTTAGTCTGGATGTAGATGGGTACAGGGCTGTGACTCACGGTGATGGATTTGAAAATGCCAGCAATTGCACAAGAGCTTCCTCCAACAAACCCGTCTAATGTGAGGAGGAGTTTGTCATGCAGACATTGGTCCCTTTACCTGTGGAAATGACACAATTCAGTACATTCCAAGGGAGAATATAAGCTCCTATTCAGTTGTAATGTTGCTTTGAGAATAAGGGTAGGAGCTGAGCCTCTGTTGCTACAAATGCATTCCAAGTTCTGCCAGCCAATTTAATTATTGAAGAAACAGAAGCAGTGCTGCTCAACTGTCTCTCTTGAAAAATAGCTAAGCATTTGTAAGGTTTTTTTCCTACATTCTTCTGCTACAATTTAAATTATCGTTATTACTGAAAGTAATAACGTCAGAACTTAGTGGAAACTTATATTTTGAACAAGATTTTCTAAGATATTTCAACTCAGAAATCTCTCCAAATCTAAAATTGTTTTTCAATGAGCAGCATCCACACTGTTTTTCAGACTATCCCAGGAGAACACCTTGTCTCCTTCCATCCCTTTCCTCCTTCCTTCCTTCCTTCTTTCCCTACTCCCCACACTCCTTTCTTCCTTACCCCACTCCTTGCTTTCCTTCTGTTCCCTTCCTCTCTCTCTTTCTTTCTCTTTGTACACCTGAGGAATCCAGAACAGAAGATACACATAAAACACTCTTCTGCTTTTCTTAGTTCTCTCTTCCAGGGACATAAATACAACCAAGTAACTGCAAGTGCCTTCAAGACAAGCGATTGGATTGCCCTCAAAGTGTAGCACACATAAAATGTGCTGAAAGCACACTAAATATATATACAGAACAAGAGTGAAAGTTACTTACATACTCTCTTCACAGGATTTGGAAGTAGGGGAGAGTGGAGAGGATAAAGGACAAAAATAGAAAGGTTATTTTGATATAGACACAAACCTTGGAAAATTGAAACATTGGAGGTTGGTTCTACCTTGCAAATAGCAGAGGCTGGTGCAACTAATTAATCTGTCAATTAATTAATTAATCTAAAAATAAACGTCAAATGTTAAAACCAAAATGTATGAATGTCTGTCACGTTTTAAGCCCATCTGGCCAGTAAACACCACACAGTTGCTCATTCCCTCCCCCACCAGCAGGATGGGGAAGAAATTGGACTGGTAACAGTTGGAAAATTCTTGGGTTGAGGTAAAGTTTAACAGGTAAAGCTCCGTGCACAAGCAAAGCAAAACAACAAATTTATTAACCACTACCATGGGCAGGCAGGTGTTGAGCCATCCCAGGAGAACAGGGCTCCCTCACACTTGACAGTGGCTTGGGACGGCAAACACTGTAACTCTGAATGTCACCCACTTCCTCCTTCTTTCCCCCTCTTTCTATCCTGAGTATGATGCAGAAAGGAATATCCCTCGGATCAGTTTGGATCACCTGTCTCAGATGAGCCTTCTCCCACCTTCCCAAGTACCCCCAGCCCCTCACCAGTGAGGCAGTACCACAAACAGAAAAGGACTTGGCTCTGTGTACGCCCTGCTCAGCAATAACAAAACCATTTCTGTTACCAAAGCTGTTTCCAGCACAAATCCAAAACACAGCCCCATACCAGACACTGAAGAAAATTTACTCTACTCCAGCCAAAACCAGCACACTACCTTGCCTGTCTTGAACAAAATAATGGTAAGTCAGCTATAACTCAGCGATATTTCTGGCCCTACATGTAATTTTACAAATTTTTCTGGAAAAATCATTCAGATCTCACCAGGCAAGATTTTAAAAACAGGAAACCTTTTTAAATGAATCTATGTAATGTAATCTGGGGGAAAAAAAACAAAAAACAAATACCTCTGTGTGAAATTTTATTCTCATTCTAGCCAGTATACTCACTAAGTTTGTACATAAGAACACTATCTTAAGGGGTAATTTAGTATGATTGAATGGTCAGATAAAAGATCACTTGTTTTTATAGAAACAGGCTACAGGGAACAGAACACTGCCAGCATATTCTCACCAAGGAATTATAATTAGTGGCAATTCTGACTGTTTCTTTTCTGTTTGTGTAGTTGGAGCAACAAACATCACTTTTATTTGTCTAATAAAATTTAATGGAACTATTAGACGACTGCTTTTCATGGACTTTTTTTCCTTGTTGGGTGCCTGGATGAAAAAGAAGACAAGGTACAGGATACTCTGTGTTCTGTGCAGGAAGCAGGAATATACTTTTTACAGCACCTTTGGTGCGAAAACATAATATTTCTGTTTGAATCTCTGCCAACACTAAATAAATAAATAATTTATTGATTTAAAGAAATGAAATACTAGGATGTAGATTTATTTTAATGTGAGGCTCTAGTAAAAATAAAACTTTATGGTTACAGATATCCAAGCAAATGTCTATCTTTGAAGACAAGGAAATGGTAGCTCATATTAATGGTATACCGATCTGGTGCTGAATACTCATCTAGTCATTCTCACCTCCTACGTTCTGTCATCCTCCTTTAATGGCATATTCAAGGAAAGGATTATATAAAAGAAGTTTATCATAAAATAGGCTAGAATGAGTCACCAAAGGATACTTAAAATCAGCCTGTCCAACAAGGTGGTAATGTTGTCCTACTTAATTTGCTTGCTTATGAATTATATGTCTTGTGTGCTAAAAGGACAAGTATAACACAGTTCCAGTTTTATGGTGGTAAGTCCATCTTTATTTACTCCGCTCTCAGATGTGCAGGTAACATTGGATACTCATTGTGTCTTAAAAGACTAAGATCTTAAAAATAGTGGTTCTGAATCAACACTGCACTTTAGCAAAACTGAACTTCATCGGTTGAAATGACTCACACATTTTAACACACTAACACATTAGGAACACACTAACCATTATCCTTTGATCAAGGTGTTTGTAAAGGAATAGCTCTCTGCTTCAACCAGAATTTGATGAAGTTAATTTTCCTTTTCTGTGTATGGAGTTTGTCTTTCATAAGTGAAAACTGTGAGCAATAAAAATAAAAGAGAAACATGACTCTTGCTTCATTCATTGTGCAAAATTAACTTCATACAAGTGAGATGTAAGAAAGGGATGTCAGCTAGGAATCGAATGATGGCATTTGTTTAAGACATCAGATTTTCTGGAATAAAAGATACCATGTGATGCCTACAATCAAGACAAATACTCTTCATTGGTAACGAATTCTAACACAGTTGACATTAAATTAAAATTTTATAAGCACTAAAATATGCATTCAGCAAGCCAGAGGAGCAGCAGATTTTTCTTTCAATTACTCCACTAATTCTTTGTGATACTCCATTCCTGCTAAATATCATTTTATTTAAAAAAAAAAAAAAAAAATTCACGCTGGAACTATGGTAGATGCTTATTTTAGAAGGGTTCAATTGTTATTCAATTGTGATTGATAGTTACAAATAAAGTTATATATATCTACAAGTATATCTTCTTAAAGGCATAGCTTATTATTCTTCATAGGCCTGAATATTGTTTAGAGGCCTTACTTTTGCTATCTACTCCTGTGTCTATAGTAAGAAAACATTCTAAAGCAAGCTATAGTAATTGTATTTTTATAACACATGCCTTTGCTGAAATGAACGACTTATGTAGGTACTCAGAGTGGATGGAGAACATTTAAAGATACACTTGGTTAATTTAAGGGATTGTTCTTGTTTAGAAGGGTGATTGTCTTGAATATGGCAATTCCCAAAACTTGTTCAGGAAACAGTCAGTCAAATAAAATTGATATAATTTAATGACATTTATATATGCTGGCATTTCTGAAAAAGAATAGGCATCTGCATCTATGGTAGTCACACATGTTTTAACTGTATTTCAATGCTTATTATTGTTCTAAGATACTTTCTTTCTCTACAGCAGCTCTTAAAAATATCTTCTGTTCTCAGATCCCCCGATAGAAACAGGCTCCAAAACAGTAAAGGCCAACTCTGAATAGGTCTGGGGAGATATTTTTTCTCTTTTCTTTCTTTTGGATAACTTGCAGATACAAGGATAAAGCTACTCCAGGCTACCATTCTTTGATCTAAATTTCAGTCTGAAAACCTAACAGGAACAGAAACACTTCTATATTTTCTTTTCCGCTTTCTTTTATTTTGGTCAAGCAGAATATCAAAATCCAAATGTGCACATTCTGTGAAAGAAGATCACTGCTAAACCTGTATGAAAATTTATGCCACCTCATTTTGCCTAACTTCCCATATATTGAGATGAAAAAAAACCACAATCAAATGCCATCTGGTGTTTCAGGAAACTACAGTTATTAGGCAATTGACTTTTCCCTCATAAAGGTTTCAGCACCTGAAGATATTTACTTTGGCATGATGATCTGAACACTCAGCAAATGATTTCCTTAAAATCCTTCAACAAGGCATCTCCCAAGTCACCTCCAATCCCAGACTGGCCCACATGAATCACAAAATTAGTCTTGGGAGATAAAAAAATAAAAAGGAATTAAAAAAGAAGGAAAACCCCCAATCCCCACAACCGTACTGTCAGATAAAACTATATCAATTCTTCTTAGTAAGGATTTTAGTAGCCCAACTGGGATGTGAGAGATAAGGTTACATTCTCTCCGGTGACAGTGGGAGTTCAAATTCTTATCCCCTAACAGACAAATGCTTGGCATTACATTTTCTGTGCTGGGACTCAGTTTTTCCCATTATAGTTGTTCTATTTTATCCAACAAAATTAATAATGTTTGGTAAAAACAGAAGAAATCACACATAAAAACTTATTTGGTTTCATTTGTCTCTGGTGTAGCTCATGAAAAATGCTGATTGAAAAACTTGATACAGAAGGAAGCATAAAATGGTTAGTAGGTCTTAATAGCATTCCTAAATAGACCAGACTAGCACTACTTAACTCTGAAGAAATAAAAGGCCTGCAGACTGGAAGAAGTCAAAAGGAGTTTGCAAAATATCATTCAAAGATATTTCAGTCCAAAGAATATAAACAAGGTAAAAAATGCTCTTTTGGGGGAAGTAAGTATTTCAATAATGAAACATATCATCATATTAACTCATGCATTTCATTAAATGTTGTTTTAGGTAGTTGCCTAAATGTCAAAAAATCCTCATTGGCCAGAATAACACTCCTAAAGTCTAAAGAGAGAAGAGCAGCGTTTTTCTGGTCTCTTCATGCTATTTAACTATTTAACATCACAATATATCTTTGGAAAAATCCAGGATATAAGTTCTACTCATTCATGCATTACAAATCGTTGCGCTGATAATTAGAATTGTGATTTGGGAATTTTTTAAATGGAAAAATATCTACAAGTTGGTATTACAATAATCAGTGTTTGCTTACAATCTGTCTGCTCTTTACTCACAAAGACTAGATAAAAGATGAAAATTTACATTTTAATTAAAGTCATAAAATGTATCATATGTTAAAGAAAAATATTAAAACTGTTGTAGGTTATAAACCCTCAGAAAAGTAAAATATCTTTATTCAGATTTTAGATGATGGTTTGTTTCTCTATGAAAATATTTATGAAAGAGAATATTCACAAAGACAATTCTTATTCCCTTAATTCACAAGTGTGCTTCAGTTATTCCTTTTGCATTGTTATTTTTTCAAAAAAATCTAAAGTTGGACTAAGAATAATTGATATATCTGGCAAAGCAGATACTGCAACTTTGCTCTTATATACACATTATCTTATACGTATATTTGATTAAAATAATGATATGTGATTAATCTTCTACATGCTAGGAAATTTTGCAGTTGTTCTCTATAGTCCACTGTTTATAAACAAAGAATTTCCAAATGTAAAATAGGGAGACCAATACTGAGATATGAGACACATTTGTAGCAGTTTTTGTCAAATTCTAAATGGGTGTCACTAATGGTGACCAAAGAGATCATGCAGGCTACAATGAGATTGAATCTTACTGGAAGATTAATTAAAACAGCAGAGTTCAAAATAAACACAGAAAAAAAAATCAATTTGTCACAAATCAAAATTCTAGTAAAATACTCACTTCGACACAATGTGTCATGAGGAATATTTACACTCAAAAAATCGAAGAGGTTCTGGAAATCACGCATTACTCTGGGTAATTCTGTAAATAATTGTGGCATGTGTATGGACCCTAAGACTGTGATTTATATAAACCATATGTAAACACTGAAAGAAAAAACTATAGGGACAAAAGATGATAACAGAAGTAGATGAAGTCTCCCCTAAAATTCCTATCAATTCCTTTTCATCAGATATATCTGTAGAATGAACACGTATAACATAAAAGTAACTTGAAACGAGGAATTAGAGTGATATCAGTTCAAAATTTAAAGTAATGAAATTCATGAGGACTAGAATTTTGAAATGTAACAGAGGTTTTTGTACCTGTTCAAGATAAAAGAGATGGAAAACTTGACCTATATACTTCATCTGTCCACTCAGTCTTGAATACCTGAGATGACAAGTATATCTAAGAATAGAAGATTTAAAAAGACAAAAATGGGGAATACAGTAATCATCTACAGTGCTGGAAATTTACTGAAGTCATAGTTACAAAATAGTGATGTATTTAGGGTACTTTAATAATTCATTGCAAAAAAAAACCTTATCCCAAAACCCAAGAATACACATCACCTGTATTTCTGAAAGAAGGCCATGATTATTTGTATGCCTTCATTACACTACTTTCACTTCAGGATAACGTAAAAGATTTTGTCCTGAAGATCTTTATTACAAACAAACAAACAAACAAACAAACAAACAAATCCCACCACATTAAAAATAAACATAAAATGCCAAGATCCATTTTATGATGATGGCATAAAAAAAAATTTAAAAATCAAACAAACCCAGGATGCTTCCATAGCTTATCTCAGTGAATGTATCACAAAGATGTAAAAACATTTTTATAAGAGAGCCTTTGAAGTTTATGTTTTCATTATGTCTCTCCTTGAGAATTATAGATGTGTCATCAGTATAGCAGCTGCATTCAGAATGATAATATGGATATGATGGTCTGAACTGCTCTTGTGTTCTGAATAAGAGAAATATTCTTCACCAAAACAAAAGTTACTACCATTTTGATGTTCTTGGAAGCTGCTCATAATAGCATCCATTAAGCAAGATATATTCATTGGGACCTGTGTTTAGGAGTGGTAATTTGAAGAAACACAGTTTCTTTTCAATTACTGACGTATGGAACAGCCATCTTTCTGTTTCGGTTAATTCGTGTGGATCTGCGTGGGTGTATGGGCGTGGATATTTATATCAATAATAAGTTTATCACTGGGTTTATTACAGTATCCCATGAAGGAACACTCTGGGGTCGCATGGAGCGGACATTCCAGAGAAGCCAATGCTAGTCTGGCTGTTTCTGTCCTCAGTGATATACACACGGTATCACATAGAGAGGGTTCTTAAAGCGAAATGCTAGCCGAGACATGTTGCTTCTAGCAACATCACTGTAACCTTTCGTGAGCTGTATAAAATTATCTGCTTGAAAAAATACCAATTTGGGTTTTTTTCTTATGGTACAATAAGATATTATCTCCTTATTCCCATAGCAAGATGAACGTAATTCTAGAAATAGTTTTCTGGGTTTAACCATAAATATGGCAACTTAAATGTTCGACCTTTCATGAATAATGACTATGCCTCATTAAACATTTTATTAGCATAATTTAATTTAATTTAGTTTTTCCTGCCAGTGTCCTTCCAGAGCCTTCCCTTCTGGCTTCCTCTTGCCATTGGCTTGAAAAGATTGAATTTAGCCAGTAAATATCCTAAAATTTTTCATTAACCCCTGTCCAGATGACAGTTGCAATTATGCTTTCACTGAAGTAATAGATACAAATATATTTTGCTGAGGTCTTGATTTCAATTATTTAGTGTTGTCTCAAAGCTGGAGGTCCACACTGGAGTACTGTGGAAATGTCACTATGCCAAAGTTCCTGAAAATGAAGAAATCATCATGGTTGCGATCTTTCCTTTCTTCTTAGAATAGCTGCAAATTTATAACTGCTGTTTCAAACTCCAAAGATCTTCTAAGTATGCAGGGGATTGCCTAATATTAAAGAAAAGTGAAAAATAAAGCAAAACAGAAAATATCTCAGACTTGAATGACATCACTGCTAGATCTGTTTTTCCTTGGTATCTTTATACAGACGAAGCACCACAGGAAAATCTGGTGGACTGTGGCTGGCAAATGAAGGGCCTGTTCTTATATCCACTCATGCAGTTGATTATAAGAAGAAAAACAACGAAAATTAACTCAGAGACAACGTAACCATGTAATTATGTGCAGCAGAATTGAATCATGTTGAAGAAAGGACAGAAACATAATTACGGTATGGATGATGCCTGAAAATACAACCTTACAGTCAAACCTGTAGTCAAAAGGACTGAGAAAAAAATGTATAAACCTAGGCCTGGGTCAATGCTTGCAAGAGTAAAGTTCTGAGACACCTGGTCTCCAGTTTCTTGCCTTTAAGTACTTTCTTCAGAGGTAATAGTATTGGAGATACATTTAACACGTTATATTTGAATAGAGGATAAATTATAAGGAACAGACATCTTTAGGCACCTTCTTTTTCATACAGAGAGCTTTCTGTGCCTTAGCATGCACCACAAGTGCATATGTGAAGAGAGTGTACAAAGCCCTTCGTGCATTTTAAGTTAATATTCTTCTTCTGATCTTACAGAGTCTCTTGCAAACAAACCCAAATGCAGAGGATATTCATTTTTTCCCATGCTCTCTTGGCTTGACTCATTCAGCCTCTTCAATAAGAATCCTTGCAATTTTTCCCTGTTTCCACAGTTTGCACTTAAAACTATAGAGATAAAATAAGAACAGACAATGGAAAGTTTATGTTTTACAGACTTCAATAACTGTAAGGACAACGAACACAGTGAAGTGTTCCTGCTATTAGATATGTCAAGTTCAATAAATGTCACATATTTGCATGGGCCCCGAAGTTCTATTTGTATTCAATTGCTGTCATATACTTTTTGTCACTACAGCATGAATCTCTCTGATGAGAAATGTTCAATACACCCTTCACCTAGAGATCTGAGGAAGTCGGATAATACATTACCAGCAGAACTGAACACATGTTTTTTAAGACGTCATTTACAATAATCAATGAAATGATTGTTTTGGGTGCTGTGTTCAGGCGTATATTATACTGCAGTGGATAATGGATGTTCTTTCCACTCTCACGTAACTGTACAGAAGGCCACTAAACCTCTGATTCTCTTATTATTAAATTTACAGTAGAAAAGTGAAAGGAGTTTTAGCTGTGGATGACTTGTGAAATTTGTAAGCACAGCTACCGAATGGGCTGATGAAAACCTGAGAAATTTACTGTCAAAACTTAATTTTTGCAGTGGAAAAAAAAGTGACTACCAAATTTCTTTGGAGAGATGAACTGAGGAAACTGGGCTACAGGACTTTGCTCAGTAGAACCTTGCAGGAGATAAGGACAGACTTTTGAGTTACTTCAGAAGTCTATTTTACACAGCTGGAGAACTAGTACTTTTTTTTTTGTTTGTTTTTTGTTTTTTTAATTTAGTCAGAGAATTGCAGAGGCAAGAAGGCAATTTGTGTATTTTTTTTTTTCTTCCAGGAATTTCTCACTTTCTTAATATAATCCTGGGGTGCATTACAGTAAGGGGACAATGTGATTGACCATTCTTGAATACGAGTACTGTGCAGTTTGCTACACAGCCATGAATGCGTAGCTATGAAAGCAGATTTTTACTTTTAGATATACCGTTCTGGCTCCATACATTCTCTTTATCATCAGTAAAGATCTGAAAGATACAGCACAATCAGCATGTACTTTTAACCTTCCAGAACACGGCTACTTAAGTGATTTCTAGATGGAAGAAGAGCAGTATAATTGGAGTAAGTTTTCACATAAATCACTTCCAACAGGAAATGTAGCTCTCTTATTGATAGTATACGAAAGGCTTATTACTGAACAACGTTGGTGAAAGAAATTAATTATTACCAAGTATGTGTAGAGAGACATTCCAATAGGCATAGATTTAAGAATAATTCTATTTGTCTTCAAAGTTACTTGTTCATTGTTAGAAAGAAGTAGTTATGCTCCTTCTTAAGTATTTGTGTGATAATTATCCTATTAAAAGGCATAATCCATCAAAAACATTATTGTGAATATATTTTGTATTTTACAGGGCATGATGTAAATTTATAGGCACACACAGAGATAAACGTATCTGTTTATGAAAATGTATACTTTTTTAATAATTAATTATGTTAGTATAAAAAAAATTGGAAAAAAAAATTTGAGTAGCAAATTATATCTTTAACTAAATGGACAGAAGACAAGTTGTCATGGGTTGACAGGTTTCTAGGTGAATTTCACCCTGCCAGGTCCTGTGGAGTGGCAGGGTGTCGTGGGCCAATGACATTTAAGGTACGCCCTTTGCGAGATACAGTATTTAAGGAGCTGGACACTGGGAACTTCCTCTTTGGCTTCCGGCGTTCCAACAGGTAACAGGGG
>VZTF01007877.1:405823-428655 GCA_013397755.1 Cnemophilus loriae
TTCACTGTGATGCTGAAGCCACGAGAGAACTGTTTTCTTGTGGAGAACCTCCATAGTATAGTTAAGAGAAACTCCGCTCCCTAAGTAAACTGAAGAAAGGTTATTCTAGAGGTGGCAAACTGACTGAGAAATACCAGATGTTGTGTCTTTGCATTGGCAGTGGGGAAATATCTGAAAGAGAAGTTTTGGAGGGGGAAGGAGAGGTTTTCTGAAGGTTTAATCTAATTTTTATTATTTGGTTCTCTTTATTTCTTTTTTTTCCTTTTAGTTCTGTTAATAAAACTTTCTTTATATTCTTTAAAGTTTGAGCCTGCTTTGCTTCTCCTAACCCTTATCTCACAGAGGGAAATATCCTGAATAATGGACCCAAATTTAAATTACTGCACTTAAATTGGATTGGCGAACTCAAACCACTACACATGTCTATCTTGTTAAAATCATCTTTATGGCCATTTGCTGGGCTTGCTCCACTGTATCACTGCCTGTCTTGTCCTGAAGAGCCAGCATAGGAAACAGGCATGGCCCAGCAGGGTATAATAGAGAGGAAGGATGATCTCTCTCAACCTGCTAGTAATCCTCTGCCTAATGTGGCACAAGATACTGTTGGCCTTCTCTGCTAAAGGACACAGTGCTGGCTCATGGTCAACGTGGTGTCCACCAGGTGCTTCTCTGCAAAGCTGCTCTTCAGCCGAGCTGTAGTGGTGCCTGCCTTTATTCTTCCAGGGGCAGGACCCGGTATGTGTCTTTGTTGAATTCTGGAGGTTCCTACTGGCCCATTTTTCCAGCCTGTCAAGGCCCCTCTGAATTGAAAGACAAACACCTGGTGCATCTACTAAATCTAATTTTGTAACATCCGTAAATTTGCTGAAATTTATTCATCAGACTTTAAAGGTAGAAGCTACTAAATCTATGTTTTTATAATTTATCATACAAGTCTTCGTCTTGCATTCACTTTGAGTAGTATTATGTATTAAAAGCCCTCCAATAAATTAGTTACATTACCTGGTGAATAAAAGAATTGGGTCTTATTCATTATGCACAAAGGTTTCAGAATCTGACTGCATATTATTCATCCTCAAAGTACTTTCAGATACTGAATGTACAATTTGTTTCTACCTCTCCTGTATGGTCATTTATTTGATAAACAATAACGTGTTTTATTCTAAACTGAAATTGATATTGCATGTTGCAAGGGCTGAAACACTGTATGAAGGTTCCACTTAGAAAGATAGGACTTCAGGGCAGTTTGAGTGGACATACACTGTTTTGGAGACAAAGGGAGTGAATGATATAAAAAGGAGAGTTTCCTTGACACTAAACAACAATGCCAGGGAACAGCCTCGGCCACATTTAGCTTTGTAGCATAAATGCAACAGCCATGGACCAGGAAAGCCATTATGGTGAGCACCAAAGCAGTCACAAGTTCCCGTATTCTCGTTGCCCAAGTCTGAGCAGCTCTTACTGGAGACTGAATCATCCTGTTGTTTGGACATCTTCAGGTTTAAACATTGTATGTGAAACCTGGAGACACGTTTAAAGGAGATTCAGACCTCTAGAGATTTGAGAACTAGACATTACATTAAGTAGCAATTATGTAGTAATTAATTTGCAGCAATTAATACAATTAGGCAAATAAGTAAATAAATAAATAAATTTATGCTTCTATTGCCATGTGAACTGCATTTTTTTACCTTTGTTTTTTAGGCTTTTTTTCCCCTTTCTCATCCTTTGTTTTCATGCCTTTCTCTCCTTCAAAATGCCTTAACAAAAAATCCGATTCTTGTAATAGAAATTATCTGACAGGGATTCAAATTCCAGCTCGGGGACTCCTGTTCCAGTTTTGAATTGTAGCAGAATTAAGGACTCCCCAGATCCTGCTTTCTGTCATTCTGTTTTTCTTTTTTTCTCCCCAGAACTGAGTACTGTGGATTTAGCCACAATTGAACAAGCTTAGAAGTCTTTCTCACACACATAAATTTATGCATAAACTTTCCTTTATTTATAGATGATCACATAACACTCACACAGAGAGGAATTGGAGATACAGGAGTTATTTTTCCATTAGAAAGCATTTTGGTCACTGTCCAAGACAATAAAAAGCAGATTTACATTCTATAAATCCTATGAAAGACTGAGCAGGTTATTACTAAAAAAACCATGTGCTTGATTTTCTATGGACATTTTCAGGGAAAAATAACGATACAAATATGACAAAAACTCTAGGTGCTATATGCACTTCTTTAATTATGGAAGCATTTCTAAGATAAATATTAAAATTATTCATCCTTAATATGTGCATCCTAAATATATTGACTCAATATAATTGTCTTCCAGGACTCCGATTCCCCTAGAGCTGTGAATCAAAATCTAAAGCTGAAGATGTTTTCGCTTTTACCTGTGCACGCTTCTGCACTGGTGGCTGTTGCTTTTCAGAGTGACATCCCTAAAGAGTACTTGCAGAGGACCCTGACCACCACTTTTTCACCTTCTGGATTAAACAAGGCTGAAAATCATGCCTAGGAGCAGGAGTGGGGGTGACCCCAGCGCTGGCCAGCCAGCCCCTTCACTTGTGAGCATCAGGCAGCATCTGGTCCATGCACAGTCCAGAAGACCCAAGTGACACCCCAGGAACGGGAGTGGAGATTGTCCGTGCTGTGGCATCGCAGGGACAGGGGCTGAGGTGGGGTCCTGGACTGTGGTGTGAGGGGGTGAAGCCCCACGAGAAGACCCAAGGTGAAGCTGTCTGGGACCAGCCTAGCTAGAGCCTTCAGGTCCTAAAATTTTGCTGCTTTTCAGTGAGAGAAAGCTGAACACACTTCATAATTTTGTGAGTAGGGCATTTTGACAGTCACAGTAATGTGTTGATGCATTTTTTTTTCGTTTGAAAGCAAATGGAGGTGAGCAGAGGAGGGAACTAGGTTAAGATGAATGCTTGTATTATCTCTCTTCTCATAACACTGAAAATGTTTTCATCCAAAATCTATCACTTTGAATTGGAGTGACCAAAGACTTAAAATTAGTGGTCCTCTTTTCTAGGCAAGCGTTCTCAAGTCTTTTTTCTGCACACCTTTTCAAAAGAAAGAAAGAAAGAAGGAACAGAGAACTCCTCATACTTTTGTTTTCACACACAGACGCTCGTGGCAGTTCAATTGTTTCAATCCAAGAGGAACGATGGAAAGGAAATGAGGAAAGCTCCAGTGGAAAGCTGCAAAATGGATGTGTTATGACTTTTATATCAATAAATAGAAACTGAGCAGAGCAGATGACAGAATGGTCATTTTTAAATGTCAGACAGAGGAGAGTATTTCTTCTGTACATGCAAACAAAGGCACCTTTATTCCGTTACAGAAAAAAAGAAGAAAAATAACTATTATATGAATAAGTATTACTCAGGAAAATTGTTAGCTGTGGAGGGGATTTGAGGATGCAAATTATGACAGACAGCAGAGGGCCAGAATATTCACAGTTTGAGGCTTCTTAAATTTGCCTAAGCAGTAGAGCTTCAGCTGAAACCTCATTTTCACAGTATGCCCGAGGTTATATTGAATGAGCAGAAAACCTGCACATAATGCATGAGACAGCAGAGCCCAAGGATACCAGGAGAGACTGGAATTCAGAAAAAAGGCTGTGAGAAGACTTTACCCCACTATTGCTGCCCCTGCCTCTAAAACTTTTGCTAGAGGACAGAAGCTAAGACAACGGAAAGAAATTAAATAAGGCAAGGAGCCCCTCATTTCACCTTTGTTCACAACTACTCCATTTAATTTGTAAAATGATGTACTGAGCAACTCAGAAACATAATTATGATTTTCCCAATATTTCTTAAAAAAAATAAGGATGGTAAAAAGCAATGTATTGGGGAAAGACAAAAGAACAGAAAGGAAAGTTAGTGAATGCAAGCTCTGACACTAAAAGGGAATAGCAGTGAGGGAGAAAGGCAAGAGAGAATTTATGCACAAAAATTGATTATTCTAATTTTTATTAGTCCATTTCTGGCCACTGATACTCATTATTAGTGGAAAAAAAGAGGCAGATTACTACAACAGCAGTGTATAATAGCTCCTTACTATTAAAGAAACATCTGAAGAGGTAGCTCAAACCATCTACAATATATACGCTGAATGTCATCTAAAAATTTGTTACAAGTAGAATTTAGCAAAGAATAATTGATGAAATTTATATTATTTAGAAAAAAAATCTCATTTTTCTCAGATCTAAATTTTTATTTTGAATGTTTTGACTTCAGGTATATTTTCCATTGCTCTAGCAATTTGTTTCAGTAACACTTATTTTTTCTGGGTTTAGAGATAATATTTGAAAATAAATTTGTAATTATTTAATATTAAAGTATATCCTTTAGATAATTTATAGTAGTTTCTATAGAAGAATTTGACTGTGAGAAATAGTGATATTTTGACTTATGATCCAAACTGGAACAAAATTATATTTCAGAATGAAAATTTTTATTCTAGGAAAAAAAAAATAAAGTACAAGGCCCAAATCTTTTCCATGCTATTCTTAAAATTTTTAGGGTGCTCATGGAAATTCAAAGTAGGTGGATAGGGTTAAGAATAATGTATATTAGAGTCAGAAAATACCAAATAGAAAATAATAACTGTCTTGCATGCTTTTAGACAAATTTAATTAAATTTTTTTCCGACATCCAACCGAAAAGTGTTCATATTAGAGGTAAATAGTTATATGAAGCCTAAGTCAGTCATTATATATTTACATGAGTACAAGCATGAGTTTTGAACACAAAATGTGTGAACATTCTTTTGGAAGACAAGGTATCAGTGCTAGTGAGAAAAAGGGTGATGCTGTACAAAAAAAACCAAATAGATTCAAGAATGTGTAAGTTAAATTTTTATGTGTGTAAAATTTTAAAAATATGGAGCTAATATTTCTAAACAAGCAGAAAGTGTATTTATGCATTCATTTGTAATTATTTTATTTAATTATAATTGTAGTCACTCGGAATTTATTTGCAGTAACTTAAATGAGTTCAGTCACAAAACTTTTCAGACAATAGGAAAAATAAATACCTGTATTGTACTGAGGGTGTAATTAAATCAGCCAATTTCTCCAAAACATTTGTAGATGCATTGTCAAAAACGGGGTTAGAAATTTATAAATTAATGGTTCTTGGTACATTTCAATGGTGTTTTTCTTTATTTAAAAATTTTTGTTTAGAGTCCTAGTTTTCTACTCACTGAAGAACAGTAATTCTAACTACTAATTTTAAAATTAGTTTGTATGATTGCTTGAAGTCTAGCCTTGTGCTCTTTCCTTCCTTGCTGCAGGCAAGTTCAATCACTTAGGTAAATGAACACTGAATAATAATTGCATTTGGTGAAAGCATACTGGGCCAAATGGTTGTAAGCTAACTTCTGCTCTATAGCTCCTCTCTGAATTCCATTTTAGATTTTAACATCAAGAGAAAATTAATGAAAATGCTGAATCATCTGCCTTTTTTTAAAGAGTCTTTCGTGAGAAAATGTCACCACTATTTCCACTTCATATACAACTTTTTCGAAGAAGCTTAATTGTTCATAGATTTAAGTCTATGATGCTTTTTATTCAATACTTTGTGCAACTACATTGTCCTTAAGTAATTAATATTCCTTTGGGCTGAAGTATTTGCACTTCATCAAAAAGGACAATTATTTATTTATTGAATATCTGTTAAATTGACTGATATATAAATTTCTTTAATTGCCTTATCTGCATATTTGTGAGGGATGATTATTTTCACATGGTAGGTTAACTGCCATTGTGACAATATAACCAGTATATTTCCTATCCAAAATTATATTTTTCTTTTCACTTAGGTGTATATCACCATCCCTTTATAAGACTGCAGAAATAGTCAGTCAAGGGTTGATGAGTTATGAAGAGTAAATAACTTCAAATGCTTGGTAAGTTTAAGTCTTTCAGGTTAAAAAGTTAATTAAGGCTGAAATTAATCACAAGCAATTGGTTTATTTTTTATTATGCAGTGAATGACTATGTATGAGTAGCCATGACTATCTAAAGAAGATGATGAGGTCTTTCCATAATATTATGAGTTTATCAAGGGAAATATTCCGGAATAAGTTTAGGATAAGAAGGGCTGACACTTGCACATCACTTTCAGCGACAGCATTGCAATCAAGCAGGTGCTGCCTGTACCAACCTCGCTTCAGTGAGAGGAATCAACTGGCTCAGGTCTGTCACGTCCTAGGTGTCCTCTGGAAAATCTGGAACAAGTATATTCAACTTCCTACTGATGGAAGGTCAGGATGGTGTCCTTTCTGTACGATGCTGCACTCAGTGGAGACTTTCAACTACTTTTAAGATGGAAAAGATAGCAAAAAAAGATGATAATCTCCAGCAGTTCTGGTCTATGAACCCTTCTAGAAGTGCTAATAGGGTGTTTGGGTAATTGGGGTTTCTCTTGCTGAATATGGATTATTCTGCTTCAATCAACTAATTAAAGACTTATTTTAAGTGAAATAAAACCTATATTATTTTTAACTCTTTTGTATGCTTTACCACATTGAGATAATGGTTAATGTCAGGAGCCAGCTTATTTAGTCACTTAAATTTTCATTCACTTTACACTTTTGAATCATTTTGCATAGTGATAATATGTACAATAATAGTTGTGCATCGTTCTAGATATAGAATTTGTGTATGTGCAATGGATATTATATAATACTTGCAATGGATATTATATAATATTTTATAATGTAAAATACCTCCATTGTATACATTATATATGTTTTATATTTTAGACACCAGTATGAGTTTATGTGTCTTTGTTCCTGTATGTGCAGTGTTTACTATAAGAAACCTGTACTGAACAATAATTTGAAACTATTCGTTCCTTTGAGTAGGGGTCTTATTCCAAAAGAAAATATTAGATAGTGAACCACTGGCTCTACTACTCATGGAAGTATTATATTCCTAATTTTTCTCCTGATACATGTCAAAACTTAGGCTCCAAGTAAAATGCATGTTTTATCTTTGTGTTTAAGAAAATGGGCTTATTTCTGCCAATACATTTTGTCTCAGAAGACACAAACAAAAAGTTCATCAATGTCTTTGCTTCTGCTGCCTCTTAGAAGAGAATTGCTCATTACAGTGAAAATGGAAATACAGTTTGGCACAGTTTGTTGCCGCTCTTACAGATGCATGCAATAAATTACTGAAGAAGGAAAGTGGAGCTCTTCATGTCATATTAAAGTTAGCGTCTGTCATCTATTCAGCTATGCAAGAAAGTTATGTAACAGAACTGGGAGGCAACAGGCCTGTTAGATTTCAGAATCATTTTAAGACTAACAAAATGAAGAGCTCTCAAAAAAAAAATAAGAATACCATCAGAAAGAGGCACTTTTATTTTATGTAATATTGCTATAATTACGATTATTAATAATTACATTAATAATAACAATAGTTTTATAATATAGATTGATTTAATGAAAATTTTACACAGTGAAATTGTAATAGAAGTCACACTCATTCTGGAAAGGGAGTAAAAGGAATCAACTTAGAAAACCCCTTCTATATAGATTTTATACTGCATGAATAACTTTAAACATCTGTTTTGCCTTACTGAAACCAGCTGAACTTAAGAATTAATATAATTTTTAGCATATGCTTTATTATATGCAAATAAAGAAGTATTTTCTGTAATTAGGACTGTAAAATGGTGATTTAGTTAGATCCTGATTTATAGTAATTCTGGGAAGTGACAGGTCATTTGCTTTTGAATATCTTGCTCACTAAAATAAAACAATAGCCATTTCTAAAAAAAAATTACTGTTCCGTGAGCAGCTGGTGAAGAGTTCAGCAACTTTAATTGCTTATCTTAGAGTCACATTGGTAAAAATAACGAATTAACTCAAGAAATGGGTGTTCTGATTGAATTCCAAAATGAAAACTTCAACAGTAGTAATCGAAATTACACTACATAATAATGAGAAATAGAACCTTCACCACCTCATAGCTTCAAAATGTATAACTTCCTTATGTATTTACAAAGAAGTTTACCACAATTTTCTTTCTGTCTTTTATTTTCCTATTAAAATATCCATGCTTTGTTTGAATTCAGGTGTTTCCTTACAGACGTTGTAAAGTCTTGGTTCGTGACAGGGACATCAGTTCTCATATTCTTCCCGCCTAAATTCTGTTGGAAATGAGTATTGTCTTTAAAACTAATCTGCTGAAATATGGAGGTATTTTTCCTTATTAAATACTTGGGAATGTAACTAACTTACTCTATAAATTTATTAGAAGCCAGTATATTCAATATTTAATGAAATATAGTTACAAGCATGCTCTCAGATTTATTAAGCCCGAAGTGGCAGAGAGTTGTCAGATATTTATACTAACAAATATACCAGGAATAGAAAACTAACTTTCTGTAGTTTCTGAAAATATCCAATGTATTTCTTAAAAAGATTGTTCTGTTACATAATTATAAATAATTTATTATTAGAGAAAAAAACATTGCTTGTAATCTATATTTTTAAACACTCACGCAAAACAGGTCTATCTTTCATTTCAGATTTGCTAAGACTCTTTCCTGCTGGCAAAGTTGCTAATTAAAAGACTACATCACTTCATGATCTTTCACTAAACCATTAAAACTTTTAGTCACTGTACACAGATGTGCCATAATCAATTCCACTGCGAGGGAATTTGTTCCAGTGTTTGGTATTCCATACAGAAACTCATGTTTCCTTATGTGCTGGTTTTGGCTGAGTTATTTGCCGTGTACCAGCCCGTACGGTGCCACATTTTGGATTTGCAATAACTCGTGATCGCTGATAACTCGGCGATGTTTTAGCTATCGCTGAGCAGGGCTTGCACAGCATCCAGGCCTTTTGTGTCTTCACACCATCATCACAAGAAGGGAGGAGGGAGCACAGGTGGGACAGCTAAGCCCAGCTGACCACAGCGATATATTCCATGCCATCCGGTGCCGTGCTCAGCACATAAACAGAGGCAAGACGACAGAAGCAAGGGACATTCGGAGCGATGATGTTTGGCTTCCCGCTTCCCAAGTCACCATTACCTGTGATGGAGCCCAGCTTTCCTGGAGATGACCGAACACCTGCCTGCCCTTGGGAAGTGGTGAATTAATTCCCTGTTGTGCTTTCCTAGAGCATGCAGCTTTTGCTTTGCCTATTAAGCTGTCTTTATCTCAATCCACGAGACTTTTATCCTTCTAGTTCTCTCCCCATTTCACTGTAGGGAGGTGAGCAAGCAGCTTCACGGGTCTGAGCTGTCTACTGGCATTAAACTACAACAACTTAGAAATAAATGCAGTAGTCTTTTTTGAGTATGGAGAAGGAAGGAATAATTGTTTAAGCAATTAGTGCTTGTAGAATTAGTGTATTTACAGATATAAAATCAAAATACACGGAGAATATGTTTAAAAACATTAGCTCCAATTTTAGAATCATTACTCCACTTTTAGGGCTAACCTGTGTTCTACAGTACCTCGTTTTATAAAAAAATAGACAAGCAAATAATTTTAGTCAAGAAAATGATTTATCAAGAAACAGAATGAAGCTGTGCGGATTGATCTTTCCTTCCATGAGAGTTATGTTGATTTATACTAGAAAAGATTATCAAGGCATTTGTCATGGTAGTTTATTTAAGCTACCTTCAAATTTTTACCTCCATGACTATTGTATAAGATAGAACAATTCTAGACACCTAGCATGAGGCTTATTTTTAGTGAGGAAAGAATATTTTATAGAATCAAAATTAGTCATAAATACTTCATAAAATCCATTATTTAATTCCCACCCCACCACAGCCCGGGAAACTTTGGAAGTAGAAAGTTTTTAAACTCACAAAAATAATCAAAGATTATTAAAAATGAATCAAAGATTCATTATTAGATCTACAGGAACTTTGGTACCTAGGAAAAATGCACCTCCTTTGTCTTCCTTTCAATTCTACAGGCTTATTTTCCAGTGTTCATAAAATTGCTAGTTAACTTAATTCCCATTTTCGCAAGTCACCTTTTGTATATACCTTAGGAAATTATTTTCAGTGTTTTGAAGATTGCATATATTTGTATTTCTCACTGTTTATATGATGGTGAGTGTAAGTTTACACTCATTAAATGCAATGAGTTCTCCTAAAGCCTGATCTATCCATGCTGACAGTCTTCTCTTCGACATCGGTTTAGATTCATGATTATTACTCCTCTGCAAAGGAGCCATATTTTTTATTATTAATTTTTAACTTTATAAAATATTCACTATATTGTGTGCATCTGTATGTCCCATGTATATTTATATAATCTCAGTGAGCAATGAGATTACACTGGAATTTGAGCCATGAGTATTAATCTTTCTCTGTCAGCTTTCTCTCTCTCTTTTTTTCCTCCTAATTTCCTCTTCTTGGAAGTCTGGGTAACTTAAAGTTGGATAGCTGGAGTTTGCTAAGCCAATGCCTTGTGAAATGCTTTATTTCAATTGAATGGTGCTTTAAAACTTGCCAAGTACCCTTGTTTTCCTCAATTTGACAGCAAAAGTTTGTTGTATAACCTCCTGAGAACATTGTCCCATGTGCTGCCCCAGGGTATAAAAAGCCCTAAGCCCCTTTAAAGGAGCTCATCGAGCGAGTCCTGGCCTTTACATCTATATATTTTATCTAGAAAATAAGAAAAGAAAGTGTTATCTTACCATTTGTAACATCTGCTGACATTGCATCTAGTAGTATACGAGGACTCATCTTGCAGCAAAATGTTATCAAAACAGGAAAAAGCATTTGCCTGTTTGGGTTGAGTTGGAAGGTATCAAATAGAAGAATTATTTAATAAGGAGGACGATAATTTTCCATTTACTTAAAAAATAAACAAAAATCCAAACACTTAGTAGACTATTCTCATAAGGTTTCTACTATTTTTTAAATCTTTTTTTGAATTCTTGCATCGTTTCTGACACGTTCAAAGCTTTCTGCTGTTTGTTACATTATCAATATTTTTATTAATAATCTGGATTTCACAAAGAAAATGCCAGTGTAGAATGGCTGAGAATATAATTGCCCAAATGTCAAAAGGAATCCTTTCATATGATATCAATATTTTGGACAAGCTATCCCATTATTTGACTTTGTGTTTCAAAAGAATGTGTTTGCAGTTGGGCTTATTCTGCAGCACACATGGAAGTGCACTGCATTCTGATTGTTTACCAGTTGTACTCCATGCGTTCTCAAGGTTATTTTTCCCTTTCAGGAAATTTGCTCTTTTTCATGTTCAGCCACCCTCGAATATTCGGACTACTCTCCAACACGACTCCTATACTGAGGATATCATTTATATCCAATATTTGTCCTCCAGAAAAGTTTAAACCAGCTACATTGCCATTAAATTGAAATGAAAAGATAAACAACATGGATTTTAATTGTCTTGGGCTCAGAAAAATGGAAGTTTTCTGCTGTGAATAGAAATTTTCACAGTCTTAAAATTAATTCGTGTTTCTCATTACTGCTGTACATTTTCCGTTACAGCACTAAGAACACTGTGACACTTCTAGCTGTCTTGTGGTTACAAAGTTCTATTTGAAAGAGTTAGAAAGGGAAGTTGGGGGTCAAATTAACATTGTAAGTTCAGAAAATGTAAACTACTGTTGGTTTTGCAAAGGATGCTGTTTGGCAAACAACCTGCCCTTGAGAGTCTCTATTATGTACCCTATAATATCTGTGCCGAGATCTATGAAGCATGTTCTGTTTCTAAATTTTTTTTCCCTATGCAGAAAAAATGAGAAGTGAACAAAGCAGAGAGAAAACCTCGAGGTCTCTCACTTCATCAACCAAAAGTGTGGCAAGGTTCATCATTTGGTTAAATCATCAGATTTTTAAATTACCTGTTATTTTGCTTCATTGTGTATCCATTTAAACAGGTTTTTAAAAGAAATGTAATTTTTGTGGTAGCATTTGCAATAAATCCTTTTTATAATTAACCCTTCAAGGGAATTTGTACAGGCAAGCGTAGCAACAGTGTAAGGGTATATGTCCATCTGGCAGGAATATCACCATCAACTGGCATCATATGGTAGCTATTACATAATCCCTAGAAGAGGGTGAAATAGACCATATTCTGGGCTATAACTAATTCCACTAACATAATTTGATTAGAAGATACAGGCACCTAAATATAGGCTGAAGAAAAACAGCTAGACCATCATACCTCCAGAATCCCCTTAAGTATGGAAACGCCTACATTAGTGAACTCAGCTTTTTGTTTTGGGAGGTTTTGGTTGTCTGGGTCTTTTAAAATTAAATTAAATTAAATTAAATTAAATTAAATTAAATTTCTATAGTTTTAATTTACCTATACAATATGTAACAGTAGCATCTACTGAATATCAGGAATGTGTGCTGATACGCACCATATACAAGCAAACCCACAAGAATGGGTTACTACCAGTAAGGTACATAATTTTGAGATTTAAATTAGACAGATTTAAGTTCATACTGTTCTTTTCGTGAGAAGTATTTTTTGCTTGACTACAGCTGTCAACATTCCTAATACTTCATTTTCCTGTTATTCATCCTTTGACTTGATTATAATTTAAGCACTGATGTGTCTTATCATACCCCTTACTTGGTTTGAGATTAACAATGGATTTTCCAAAACAAATTGTAATTATAAAACAGTCTATAAAATTGTCTATAAATTAGATGCAGATGTTAAAAATATTCTTAACAGATGAATATTTTTTAGGGCAACAGGATAGATTAGGTCTGTTCTTTCCCATGCTCATGATGACAAATGGAGCCACTCACATCAAAACATTTTTAAAGAGCTCCTTTCTGCTTACACAGACTAGTAATCAAATGACACTTTAGTTACCCTCTGATCCTTTTTCCTCCTCTTTTAAATGACATTTTACAAATGACATTTAAATAAAGATTATAATTGTGACATGAGTAAAAAATAGACTTACTGCCTCGAAACGAAAGCAATGCTAGAGTCTCTGAAATGTGTGTGATACAAACACAGAATAGCTTGTATTGTTTCACAGTTGTGAGACAGCTTTTGAAATTAATATTGGGAAATTTCAAAGGTATCTGACATTGACTATGCCTAGAAATATGACACATGAATATTTCTAGTACTGTTTGTCTAAAACTAAGCAGATGTTTACCATTTGAGAATGTTAATATAACATGTATACAAGTTTATGGTTACCAAGAAATACTTTGATTTCACAGGTGTGCTACAGAAGTCAAACGGAAATATATATTTTGTTTCTTCTGAAACAAAAAATATTTTCCTAAGCCGACTATGTTGAAATTACAAGAAACCTCTTTTTAACTTACATCTAGAAGCTATAAGTCAATTTGATACCCGCATTCTTATTTAGCTGAGGTCTTGATTTTTCCTGTAGAAATGTTAGTCTTGCACGTGTTGCTTTCATCCAGAATCCTCAAGACATAAAATCAACATTTCTGAAGAATACACTGAGATACAGCTCTGTCTTGGCTTACTAATATTTTTAAGCTTTAATTCACCCAGCCTTACAGATACAGACAGAGATTGTACAATATAGCCATATTTTTTATTATTTTGGAAAATAATGATATTTAAAGGTGGTTGGAAATCTCTGCACACAACTAAGTATAGGATCCCCACTCACACTGCATTTTGCAGATTGCAATAATGAATGCAGAAGTGACTCTCATGACATGCCTTCTGAAATGGAATTTCATTTACACCCTTCTAAATGGTGCTGAAGTGCTGCCTGTGGAGGGTTCAGAGAAGAACTACAATAATGACTCAAGTAGAATAGTTTTAGTAGAAAGTTAAAAGGTTTATTTGATTACAATTTTAGGCATATCTAGAGGGACAGAACATGTAACAATAGACAAGACTTTAATCAAAAAAAGGAATAACTGACTTTGGTTTGGTGACATTTGGAAGACAGATCAATATTTGATTTGAACACTGTTAGTTAATGGAAAAACAATAAATAAAATTCTGTGAAAGTCCCTTATAATTCAAAGTATTGAAATCATAAATAGATATTTTTCTGAAGGACACGTCTTATCTCCAGCACAAGTTTTCAATTGTACCAGTATAAAAAAGACAGTTTCTTCCAGGGTGAAGAAGTACTAGATGAAATTCTAACATTATGCAATATATCGGCTAAATCATAAAAATATTTATTTTAGGAACACTGAAGTATTCAAATATTTAATTTTTTTTGGATAATCTATGCGTATTGATAATGTAATTAGAAAAGAGAATAAACCAAAAGGAAGAAGTACTGAAGGATGGTTTATTACCACTAAACTCTTTGCAATTATATCCAGTGCTGTTGTATCATAAGAATTCAATTGTGGTAATCAGCTATAAAAATTAAAAAGCGGGGAAAATAAATATTTAAATATTTTAATCTCATAACTATATCTACTGAAAGGAATGTGCTAAATGTTTTAATTACTTCTGCCATTTATGGTCACCTTCAAACTATTTCCTTTGTTTAAGTTATTAATACTACTTTAAAACATTTCTTTTATTCTACTTCAGTTTTTGTTTAAGTCCTCTTGCTTGGAAAATAGCTGCTCATGGTTTATATCGGAGTACAGAACAGACTTTCTAATCTGCCTCGATACATTCAAATTGTTTTTCACCTGCAGGTCAAGTTATATAACTTTGCCTAGTTACAACAATTGAATTTCTCCCCCTGCAGCTCATAACTTGGTATTTGAATTCATCATTACAGAGCTTTAAGCAGCCATCTTCATTGACTGAGGATATTACTTGTTTATCTGTTAGATAAGGGGCATGTGGTGAAATATCCAAGAGAGTGAACATTCAGTAGAGATTTGGATTAAGTTATTATGCATTGAAGTCATTATACATTGACATTTCCTACTTTATCAGTGAAGTTTCAAAAAATATAAACATGCACATTTATTTTTATGCAGTTTCTATTTTCTGTACATTTGTGTTAGTAAGAGGAGATGTCATTTATTGTACCTTGAACTATGACTGCACCTGTCTTTGTGCAGGTGTAGGTATCGTGTTATCCTTCAAGTGTAAGAAGTATACTCAGTGTTTTATGTCTGATTCCATAGGAAACTATTACAGCAGGCTGTGCAAGGTACAGCACAAACCATCATCAGAAATACATGATCTCTAAGACAACTCTTGGTTATACTTTCTATTAGGGTACAACTGTTCCCAGACTTGCATTCAGCTATTCCCAAAATTGTGCTAGATGTTTCAAAGAGAAAGGACATAGCCAGCCATCCCTAGAGCCTTGGGCTGTGTCCCTACCGTGTGTCCACAGGACACGGCTGCCTTGCAAGGGGCAGAAGCAGGAAGCCAGAGGGGGCACTGGGCTGCAAGGTTACACAGGGACAAAGACCAGATCCTGTGAGTGCAGTGGCCATGACCAGACTGTAAATCACAAGTACTGTCAAGGTCCTTCTGAAGGGCTCCACAACACTCTGAGATATCGGCCATTCCTCCCAGCCTGTCATCAGCTAACTTGCTAAGGGAGATTTGACATGGGAATTAATGTTTTTTATTTAGTATATATTAAAATAAACAAATAAATAGAAGATATTAAATATATTAATCCAGATGCAATGAATACCAGGTAAAAAGTGAATTTTATGTTTTTAAGTGAGGGAGAGGTCAGAGAATGGTCTATTCAGACTAAGATGATAAAGTGATGCACAAGCAAAATATATACAAAGATTCCCATGGGAGAACCTGGCGAACAGTTTCTTTACTAGATTCACTAATAGAAAGCAATGAGCAATTCAATAGATTTAACCTTCCCTAGCAGAAAGGGTAGATCCATACATGCCTGCCCTTGGCAACAGACAATCTATTACTTCTCAAGCAAGAGTTCAGGACTTTCATCTGGCTGCTGTTACACACTTTGCAGTATTTCCAATGTACTCCAAAATACATTGTAAGAATTTGCAAAGTACATTGTAAGAATGTACAAAGTACAAAGTACAAAGCAAAACTGCAGTGCAGCAAATGTCCATTTATAAAGGCTGCTAGCCATTCACTGCGTTAAAAGACTCAAAATCATGTGGCAAAATTAATCCGGGTAGGGAAGATCTAAGATTCTACGTGAAACAACAGCTACACTAGCAATATCTGGTATTACCTTAAGCTTGTCTAATGTGAACTTTCTTCATTGTTTGGTAATGCTTCAGCTTTATAATTAATGTCTCAGATTTAAGACATTGCACCTGACTGAAAAGAGCTTGAGTCAGAACTACGTCTCTTCTGTGGGATTAAGATCCTTTTCATATCAGCATTTTTGTATAAAACATAAAGCTGTTGATACAGATAGTGCTCTTACTGTTAAATTAAAAAATCACGAAGACAACACAGCGCCCACCAGATTTTCTTTTTAATAAACTATTAATTTACAAGCCACTCAGCAATCTTTAATTTAGGTCTAGAGCAGCATAGCCGCTTTACCTCTCTAAGCAGAGCCTAACTGGTTGTGCACACTAAGACAAGTCAGCAGCTGGTCTTGTTTATTTCCCAGATAAGACCTTCTACCTCAGGCACCTGAAACAGGGATTTCAGTTAAAATCCCCTATCAGTGCCTTTTTCATATGGAATTTTTGCTAAAGGTCTTATAGGGTTTCTTCATCGCCCTTGCGAACTGTGAAAGAACTGATCGCTTTATCAGAGCTGAAAACAAGTGATAGAACAAAAAATTAATTGTGCTAACTCTTCTATAAAGATCTTAGGAAGTAATTCAACAATGCTCCCATCAATACATTTAGAACAATGCATAGCCTATAACAGTACAATATTCCTTACGAGAATTCCTGGTATTTAGGCAGAAGACAGAGGCATAAAGATTCATCTATTTGATTCCTATTAAGTGAGTATATGACAGCCAAATCATAACAAATTATGGTGCCAGCAATGTCTTTTGTACATATATATATGCTCTTATATACTGCACAGAAGTACAGTAGTAATGATTTTTTCTAATGGCACAAAACCTTTCCAAGTACTATAATAAGGTGAACACCTACTATGCGACTATCAAAAACTGGGCATAGACATAAAAACTGAATCAGCTTCTATGGGTACTATTCAGACCAATAACTTTATCTTTAACCATTAAATAAATGGAATAAGTTTTACACAAAGTCCTTGTAATTTTGCAGGTCGTCTTGAATAACGTATTATTCAAATTAAACAAATAGTGAAAACTTATGACTCATTTTTTCCAGTAATTGAAATGTTTTATTCATAAATAGAGCCCTATGTACTTTCAAATATAAAGGGAACTCCTATATAAAATTGACACAGCATGGGAATTTTTAATGTAAATACGTTGTATTGCCTCCAAAATTCTCTGATGGTTTAAATAAGGAATTCTGTCAAACACATGAATTTTTAAAAAGTTCAATTTATATTTTATTGTTGGGCAGCAAGAATATTTTCACACAAAGTAATCTGGATTTCTGCTTCAAGAACTTTATCCACAAAAATCAAAAAATTTTAACAATACAACACAAGTTGTATTGTTAAAATCAGTGAAACTCCTTGTATCTTTTACATATACTAAATCAAACCTCAAAGACTGCATTCAGTGGTCCAAGAAACAAAAGTAGTTCAAGTTTATACTCTTTCAGATTTCTATTTACATAATGGCTATTTTAATTAATTCAACCATGCAGTCATTTTGCTAGTAGTACCACAGCATTTCTTGCCAAGAGAAAAACCTGCAATGTCCAGACTTTTTCTGTATTGCTCTAAGCTGCCAGTATCTCCTGAATCTGCAGTAGTGTCTCTGTCAGCTCAATAGTCTGAATCACATTTGACTTGGTCATACTTGACTTGGTCATATTTGACCTTATTGTCCTTTATTTCCCTAGAAGTCTCAAAAACCTGTGCAAAAACTGCTTAATTCTGACCAGACTTGAACGGAGCCCACACAGCTACCACTCTATTTTTTGGAAAACAAAAGATAATATTAAATGGTAATTAAGGTCCCTTTGATAAACTTCATTGTAGGAAAACCTGACACTCAGTATATATGTTTCCTTTATAGGATATATTAAAGACAAGTCATGGATTCTAAAAACAGGATATCAATGATTGCCACATTCACATTTCTCTTGGTGACCCTTTGAGACCAACGCCTGAGTGCTGTTGTAGGTTCTGATACATCTGATCCGGCATCGCTGTGCAATTCCTCCAGATAAATGAAGGATGATATGCTTATTTTCAGTATCTTTGAATCTGTGATTTTGAAGATTAAGAGAGAATGGAAGTACTTTGTTAGTGGGGGTGCTTGATACTGGAGAATTTGGGGGTGGAGGGGGTGGAGGTGAAAGAAGAGAGAAATCTAATCATTCCCAGTCAAAGAGGATGAGAGGATACTGGGACTCTTAAAAGGCAAAGGTATGGATTAGGGAGGTGAATGAGGATCTCAACTTCAGCCTCAGCAGGAATATACAAACTCTGGCACCCAAATCACCAAGTTATATGCTGCCACCGATTCTTTAAATTTACCATACATGCAGAAGTTGTGGTAATTTTTAAACTCTTCATACCTCTTCAACACTGAGCATATTTGGTTTTTATTTTCTTCCTGCAAGCCATCATTTCAGTTTCAGCAGCAGAAAAGGCCCAAACACATCCATTCTTCCTATTCTGGTGATAATATAGTCACCATTTATTTGGCTATGACTCCTTTTATTCGTGTATTTGGTAACAAAAAATTCCTTGATGATCTCCCATTATGTATTGGTCATACCTGCAGCTTCCTAAATCCACATGATCAGTTGGATATAACATAGTTTGGCAATGCAGAAAGCAGGTCTTCCAATGTGTTGAAGTAATTGGAAACAAGGATTATGTCTTTAGCAAGGCAGAGGAGTAGTGCCTGGAGCAGTTATCTTTGCAATGACAGCAGTGAACTTTAGTGAGAATGAAGGCAAATGTCTGTCTTCCTGACATACAATATGGGCTACTGACTCATCAAGCTGTTTCTCATTTGTCTAGTTAGATTCTCATGCTTTCATTTTTATGCTCCTTGCAATTAGCACAATGTTCTTATCAGATTAACAAAATTTTTTTTTAAGTGAAAAAATCCTGCCCAAACCCCCACATGCTTCTCAGAGGAGGAAAAACACACCTATTCAGAGTCATCGACTGGTACTGTGGTGCATGTTTCAAAATGTTAGACTTTGCTACCTTCCAAATTTCTATTTATATGTATGCAGCTTGTTATAAACCAGAAGTGTTTCCAATATGTTGTTGGAGGGGTATGCGTGCATTTATTGATTTATTTATCATTTGAAAGCGAAGTTTCCCTATTTATAAAACATGAGCCATGACACTGGAAAATACCTCACAGAAAATCCTCACCTTGAGGACAGCCAGCTAGTACTTCAGTGAAATTAAACGCTGTGACTAATGCCAGCAATTATCCTCCTTTATTAATAGCTATAAAGGGCCTATTTGTTTCCATGTTGGTGCTTACCAAATTGATCTGTTATAGTGAGTGCTGAAGTGCAGATTTATTAGTATTTCTCTCAGTACTGGAGCAGGAGAGCAGCAGAGATAGATCTGCTCAGAGAAAAGTTAAATGGAGTTTTTTTGTAACTACAAATTTATGACACGGAACTGACAACCAGGAGAGGCTGCAATGAGGATTGCTGAGAGTCTGGTCACTGCATTAACAAGATCAGAGTACAACATCATTGGTACAAGACCATCCCTTCAATGCCTGATTTAGCTGAAACTGCTTGAAGATTAAACCAAAGGACCACACATGAAATCTCACAACGTAGGTATTTAATGTTTTACGGAATGAGAGCAATGTTTTATAATTTGAAAAAGAGCTGTGTAAAAGAGAGAGACCAACAGTGAAAGTGTAGTTACAGCCATGTTTTTCATTTAACTCTGTCCACACCAGGCAATGAAAGGCAAATTCTAACTTTCATTTAAAATTCAAGTTTCAGCACGGACGTTAGGAAGATGCTGTACTAATACCAAACTTATGAGGAAGATGTTAGTACATTACCTTTTTATTTTTTTTTTGGTTTGTGCTAGAGCTGAGTACTACTCCAGTCAACTTTCACTTTCAGAAGATTTAATTACCATAATTAAATTTAATTTTGCGTTGATTAAAGTGCCTCAAAGGAATTACGCTAAGGAAGCATGCTTAAGGTCCAGGCTCTATATGCAAATAAAATAGATACAGTCAAAAGCCTGGTGATTTGTACTTCTTATTGTAATAGAATGCAGTCTTGAAAGGAAAATCTATCCAGTCACAGATTTCAATCTGACCTGACAGAAAACTTACAAATGTTCCTGGAGTAATTTTTCATTTTAAAAGAAAATTATGCATTTAGCTAAAAGTATGAACTGCAGCAAAATCTATGCTTCAGACATCTAAGCATGTTTTCAACATGAGTATTTATTTTGTTATGAATATTCATCTGACTATGTATTACAGCACTGCTTACATGCCTAATTGCAAACACTCTACTATTGCATAAGATACAGCCCTGGCCATGCCAAAGCACATTAACAGTACAGCAAATGCCAACTTATGTCCAGTACACAAAGGTGCAAAAATTACTCTCAGGTCTTAGAAAAATTCCAGTCAACTCCATGACTACAGAGTCCTGTATGGTCAACTTTGAACTTATATTCTTGGTTGCTGTCCAATATACCCATGCTCTTCAAGCATAGATCTATTTCTGATATTCACAGTGCATGATGTACATTTCACTACTTTCTGCCACAGGTTTATGTATTCTTTTGGGAAGTAGAGCTAGGGACTGGTGCAACTTGAAGCCATTTCCTCTTGTCCTTTGTTTGTTACCTGGGAGAAGAGACTGACACTCTCCTCACCACAATCTCCTTTTAGGCAGTTGGAGAGTACAATAAGGTCCTTCCTGAGCCTCCTTTTCTCCAGGCTGAACACCACCAGCTCCCTCAGCTGCTCCTCATCAGATCTGTGCTCCAGACCCTTCTCCAGCTCCGTTCCCTTCTCTGGACTGGCTCCAGCCCCTCAATGTCTCTCTTGGAGTGAGGCCCAAAACTGAACACAGGATTTGAGGTGTGGCCTCACCAGTGCCAAGTACAGGGGGGCAATCCCTGCCCTGGTCCTGCTGCCACACCATTGCTGATCCAGGCCAGGTGCCATAGGCTTTCTTGGCCCTCTGGGCACACTGTTGGCTGATATTCAGCTTACTGGTCATGAACATCCCCAGGTGCTTTTCTGCCAGGCACCTTTCCAGCTACTCTTCCCCAAATCTGGTGCATTGCTTGTGGTTGTTGTGACCCAAAAGCAGGACCCAGTACTTTATGTTGTTGAAGCTCATGCAATTTGCCTCAGCCCATCAATGCAGCCTGNAGTGATTGCTACAGTTTTGTTTGATTGACTATCAGAACTCTGGTCCATTAAAAGCGTGTTTAAAGATCCCATTGTCAGATCAGAGAAGCTGCAATAACTCCACTCAGAGGGTGGTTGGGCACNGTCATACTCTCCAGCAGATCAGCACTCTGCCTAGCTTGGAGTCATCTGCAAACTGACTGAGGGTGCTCTTGATCTCCTTGTCCACATCATGGATAAAGGTATTAAACAGGATGTTTCCCAACACTGAGCCCTGGGAAACACCACTGGTGAAGGGCCACCAGCTGTATGTAATTCCACACACGATCACTCTTTGAGCACAGCCATCCAGCCAGTGCAGCTTCCCTGACATAACGACTGACTATAAAAATATGGAAGATTAGGTTCTGATTAATTTGTTGGTGTCTTTCAAATTATGGTAACAGAGTAACGTGCCACTTAATTTTACTTCTACAGAACTTATCTTTCTTTCAATCTGCATTTCATTAAAGGAAAATTCAGGAAAATTAAACCAGATATGAAGTGTTGCCAATGAATAGAAACCATGATTGTTTTGAAAGCATTATGAAAATATTTGTAAAATGGCATATAAAGGTTATTCTGCACTTCTGCACAGCTCAATCTATTAAATCATATTAGGAAAATGGTCACTGGATTAGAGCTTGCACAAACAATTTCAAGGCTAGTTACAGCCTGAAAATAAAAATAAAAATAGAACTTGATGTTACAAATGCTGATAAGTGTAATAAGTAGTTGAAATGTCTATTAATACATCCAGATTTGAGCTGTGGATATGTTATCAAGATAAACAGACATTGCTAATAAAATGGAAACTTACAGTACTGTCATCTAGGAAACCATTCATAGAATAGAAGGATTGATCTTAACCATGGAATCCATGGAAAAAAATACAGAATGTTTCATAACACTGAGTTGTTTGAATGCTTTATTCCCAGATGGTATTCGTATATTCAGCCTCTCCATTCCTTCCAAGGTGAAGAACAAAAGTAAACAAAGATGAAAACACACTTGTTTGCTCTCATTGAAACCATCTTGAATATTTTAAATATAATCACTTCAAACCATGAACCCTTCCTTTTAGTAAAATTCATTCTGTAGCACAAGAAATATCGACTATTTCTAGGAAAACTAAGCTGCATTCACCATTCTATCCAAAAGAGCAAATCATGTCAGTGACGTTGCATTTTCAACCCTATTCAAAGTAAACAGGAAAATATTTTATAAGAAATATTCATTAATTTATACAAGAGGAAACTTGGAACTGAATGGCTCTGGTGACTTAAAGGCATTTACTCGTAGTTCAGATACTTAAATTGGTCCCAAGCATGGAATAGTTTTACTTTGTGTGTGTGAGTGCTCAGTAATTAATATAAAACCAAAGTCTGCTGAATCTGATTCTATTTTCTGCCAAAGGAGAGTGCAGGTTAGGAG
>VZTF01007877.1:428777-444350 GCA_013397755.1 Cnemophilus loriae
GAGGGGAGGGGGGAGGGGAGGGGAGTGATTGCTACAGTTTTGTTTGATTGACTATCAGAACTCTGGTCCATTAAAAGCGTGTTTAAAGATCCCATTGTCAGATCAGAGAAGCTGCAATAACTCCACTCAGAGGGTGGTTGGGCACTGGAACAGGCTTCCCAGGGAAGTGGTCACAGAACCAGCCTGTCAGAGCTTGTGAAGCGTTTGGACAGTGCTCTCAGGCACGTGGTGTAGCTCTTGGGGCTGTTCTGTGCAGTGACTTCAATGATCCTTGGGGGTTCCTTCCACCTCAGGACACATTTCATTCTATGGTTCTATGATTCTTTGATTCTTTGAACTTTGTTATATTTGTGTTATTAATGGCTTCCTTCTCTGCACACACAGTATCATATGTATAAGAACATTAAGGAAATTCAAATGCCAGGAAAGCTCCAGAAATTCTGTAACTAATTATTCATGGGGAAAGACAATATCTTGGTAATATTGCAATGTCATGACTTGCAGGCGCCCATTCATTTTATAAGAGAGCATTTTGTAGAGCAGCAGTGAGTCTGTTGTGCTGACTCACACTACTACAGAGTCATGTCAGAACCCAGTATCTCATCACTCTACAAAGATACCCACCTCCCTGCTAAAGGTGTCACATGTGCCACTGTTTCATTTTGAGACCTGAAGACCTCTAATCATCACCATTTCCTTGCATGAAGCCTGAGCAGAAAAGCTCCAGCATCTCACTCGGCCTCATTGCCCCGTCAAATGTGAAGCATTCAGAGCAGGTTGCTGAAGAAATCCTTCTAATAGGGAGCATGTGAACTTTTACAATTTGTAGGGAAAGAAAAAAGATAAGCAACTTCAGAAGTCACTACGAGTGTGCTCTGGGTAATATTAGGTAAGGGGCTCTTTTAAACAAAAATTTTTGCAGAAATTCTGCAGGTTCACTTCTGTGCATGGTATGACCATGGCAAAGTACAAATTGCAACCCTTCTTAGCCAAACTAAAACACATAACCAAAACGCATCAGCAGTGAACACAGAGATAATGTAATTTTACCTGGCAAGCAGCTAAACACCATACAGCCATTTGCTCAGTCCTTCACAATGGGATGGAGGAGAGAATTGGAAAAGAGGCAAAACTCATAAGCTGGGATACAGAAAATTTAATAGGACAGAAAAGGAAGGGAAAGCAACAATAATGATAACACAATATAAAAAACAGTTGATGCACAATGAAATTGCTCACTGCCCTCTGACCAATGCCCAGCTAGTCCCCAAGCAGTGGGCCATGACCCACCAGCTGACTTCCCTGAGTTTTATTTTTCAGTGAGGTATCACATGGTGTGGAATATCCCCTTGTCCAGCTGTCCTGGCTGTGTCCCATCCCAGCTCCTTGTGCCCTGCAGCCTCCTCGCTGGTGAACTGGTGGAGAAGCTGAAAAACCATTGACTTAGTGTAAACACTGCTGAGAAACAACCAAAACATCGGTGTGTTATCAGCGTTGTCCTCATCCTAAGTCCCAAACACAGCACTGGACCAGCTACCAGGATGAAAATTAAGTCTATCCTGGTGAAAACCAGGACACCATGGTCATGTTTTTGTAGTGGAGTGTGGTAGTGATTGGCATCTTAAGACCTTTCACCCTCAGCAACTCCACAGCAGAAGGTTGCTCTGAAAGACTGAGCAAGGTAGACAAATGTTTTCATTTCCTCTGTCTCCAAGAGCTATACCAAAATTTCACTGGTACACTTCTTGGTCCTTGAAATACCTTCTCCTGTGTTAGTCTATGCCAGTGACTCATGGAGCCTCTGGGCTAGTCACAATGGGGTGCATTTGCCACTCATTCCCCCTCAGGCTCACACTGGCCTCCAATAGAGTTGGCTGTTGGGATTTCCCTGTCGCTCCAGAAGTACAGATATGTTAGAAAGTAATTATTTATTATAAGGCACTGAAACAAGCTGCCCAGAGACGCGGTGGAAGCTCCCTCCCCGGAAAGGTTCGAGGGAAGTTTGGGTGGGTCTTCGAGTAATCTGGTCTATTGAAAAGTGCCCCTGCCCATGGGCATTGGAACTAGATGATGTTTAAGGTAAATTTTAACCCAAATCATGGTACGATTGTGTGATTCTCTTTTATACAGATTTCGTTATCTGTCCTCCTTCCTGTTTTCGGTATTCCAAGTTCTTTGCACGTAGGCAAAAGCAGCTTCCATTTGTTTCTAGGAGCATGTAATCTGCAGCACATGACTTGATTTAGTGGGAGGGGAAAAAAGGTTTACAGTGAATTTGGTTGGGCTCTGAAGCTGTTTTTCATTTTAAGTTGGCTACACGGCCATGTTGCCAGCTCCCACTCTTGGTAGCCACTCAGAGAAAGTACATAATCTGAAGATCCATTTTTGGGACATTGATACATCCACAGGTACAGTGGATGAATCTAAAGAGGGAGTGCCTGCAATGTCGTTCTGGATCATCTCTAGTCACAGACTGCATTTCTGTCCCCCTGACCAGAACCTATTTGGAAGAAAAAGGCAAGAAAACCATCTCTTATTCTTCTGCTGGAATCACATCTATTCAATGACATTAAATAGACTGCAGCCTTGGTACACTGCTGACTGAGAGATGAATTTTCGTATTTTTACCTCTGTTTTGAAATTCTGATTGACCAAATGCTCTGTCAAATGCTTAGATCACTATAGACAGCTTAAACATCTCACTTTTTCAATTAATAAATTATTAGTACTGCACAGATAATTAGGGTATTCAGTATTAATCAATTAAAGAAAAAGCAGCAAGGCCTTTATATTTCTCTCTAATGAGGAACTAGGGATAATGAATTATTTTGTCTCTGACACAAATAATATTCTACTTTTTGAGTTTGCGGATAGAAATACTCTAAATTTTAAGGATGGCATTGCATTGAATCAGTCCATGTGGTCCACAGACATATGGTGTTCTCATTTAAAAAATATTAAGAAAAATATCATTCTTTTCTGTATTACCAGCAGAGTAAGGTATGCATTTTTAGCAAAGTTCACAATAGGCTCTAAAGGCTTTTTTCTGTACAAAAATTGTGTCATAATACTCCTAGAAACCTAAGAATACATATTTTATCACATTTTCCTGAAATATGTCTTTTGCTTTTGTAGTGAGTTAGAGCCTTTTATATTGTTCTCTCATGATATCACAAAGATTAAAAAGAAGAGATATTTTATGAGATACCACATTTCATTTGGATTCCCAATCCTGCATACTCACCGAACTACACAGAATAGTACTTCTTTTCCTTAGTGTTTGGCACACAAAGTATTTTCAAAGTACTTGTTGGGAGGAGAGTAGAGTGGAAGTTATTTATCTGTTGGAAAAACTGATTGTCTTTCTTATTTTCTAAAAATATAACATGAGTAAAATAATTGCAATATTCCTTCAGACTTTACTAGTATTTCCAGTTTGAAAGACTTGCAAAGTCATCCAAAAGAGGTATGTATTTGTATAACATTTGCATATTAAATTTAGATATATATATATCTATAGACATATATCTATATTTATATATATATATAAATATAAATATATTTTTATATATATATATTTATATATAGAGAGATATATATATCTATATATAAATAAATTGACAATTAATTTAAACCCTCTAGAATCCAAGAAGATTTGGAGCTGGATTAATTATTTTCTTTTTTATCAATTTCTTGAATAGACAATGTATAAAATTAAATAGGAAAATAAGAAAACATGAAATAGGTTCTAATAGAGTCTTTTTTTCAAAAAATTTCTAATTGCATCTCGTACTTTAATTATGGCATATGTCTGGATTTTTGTTTAGCCTTCTGTCTTCGGAAAGCTTCAACAGTGCTTTAAAACAAACATACTAAATACCCTAGTGAGATAATGAGATGAACAGTGGTGATATACAGAAACTTCTGTTTCTTAGTAAAAGACCTAGATAGTAAATATTTATAATATATGTTGTGTTGCATAATGCATTGCTTTCATAAGTGAAGGTAATTTTATGACTTTATGAAGTAAAATTACACATGTAGATAATCAACATGCTCTGCAATTATGGAGATAACCTTATTGTCCTATGCACATTCATTTGGTTTCCTTTTAAAATAAACAGCATAGGTTTTATACACGTTTAGAAAGAGCTTGTTCATTTGCAAAGATCTACTTTTGATTGAAATTGCTCAGGCAAAGCCAAAGATTAAATAACCAAGGACATGAGAAGCCAGAAATGATAAGCAATAAATCGTGGCTTTTATTGACAATTTATGCTCAGCAGAGCTACATGGATGAGAATCCCTGAGCTCAGATCTTGCGGTCTGCCTCAGAAAGTCTGGCAGCTGTTATGGATGGATTTGTAATTTTGGCCAAAAATTTCCCTAACAGAACAATTTTCTTCTGATTTACAGCAGCAACATTTAAAATATTTTCAAATGAATGTTTCAAAACATTTAATTCCAGAAAGTGTCAAAATGTTTTGTTTCAACATTTTCACTCTCAAAATAGAATATTGCAGTAGGATTCTTTCTTTCTTTTTCTTTCTCTCTCCTTCTTTCTCTCTCTTTCTTTCTTTCTTTCTTTCTTTCTTTCTTTCTTTCTTTCTTTCTTTCTTTCTTTCTTTCTTTCTTTCTTTCTTTCTTTCTTTCTTTCTTTCTTTCTTTCTTTCTTTCTTTCTTTCTTTCTTTCTTTCTTTCTTTCTCTTTCTTTCTTTCTTTCTTTCTTTCTTTCTTTCTTTCTTTCTTTCTTTCTGTCATGAAAGATTACAGGATTTTGACTTTCAGCTGACATCCAGAAATTAAAGGCTGTCATCTTGGCTACAGTTCCTGAATTTTAACTACATCTAGCTGCAAATGAAATTTTGGGTGCTGTTTTGCACTGATAGAGCCAAATAATGAAAATCAACAGAGAGAACTAGTTAAAGAGGCTTAGGTGAGCATCTTTCAGTACATCTTTGAGTTTTTAAGAGAACTGATACTGGAACTGTTGCATATCAGCAGGCAGAACATATTATTAGAATATCAAAATTAATTCAGAATCTGAGTTTCCATCCTTAAAATATATTCTTGTTAGCTCAACCAGGCTTCAAAAAAAAATGCTTCAAAATTGATAGCATGCTTCCACAATCAAACCAAATAAAATTGGGGTGGGAGGGGGTGGAGGGTGGGGGGATGGGTGACAGAGTGGTGGTGTCATTTTCATAGGGTTACTGGGTATTTTCAATTTCAAGATTACAAAAACCAGACTTATGACTTTAAGGGAATGACTCATTATTTCTGAATTACTTGAGTCAGATATTATCAGAATTTCTAGACAGATAATTATCTCAGTACTTTTACTGAAGAGAAGGTTGAGTGAAACTTTCTACATATCATTTTCTTATATTTCTTACTTTCTTATAAACAAACTGTAGAGAATTGGACTGAGGAAACCAGGACAGTAGGAATTTATGCATTGATAATTTATGTATGGTTTATGGCTTTGGTTTACATAATTCTTTCTTTATTCAATAATAAATGCATAGTTGCCATAGAAACTGCTACAACATAGCATTTGGATTACTGTGAAGAGGCAGGGCATTTTTATAAACAAATAAACACAGAGGACACATAAATCAAATGCTAATCACCATCATGCATGTTCTTAAGACAATAAAGCTTGAGTCTGCCACTCTTTTTGAGGGTGCAGTGGGTTCAGAACACAGGCTCCATCTCTACACTGGCATCCTCAAATATATTATTGGAAGGTGTACTGAAATTACTTTATTTCCCAATCCCAGCAGCTGTACTTCCAAATAACTGTGTTCAACAATTTGTTTTTAAGCACAGATGGTTCCCAAACAAGCTTTTTATTTTCTAGGTGGTTACTACAACATAAGGTCTCTTAGGAACCTGCAGTATTAAAGTATGACTATCTAAGAAGAAGATACTGAAGCCATTAACACTGCATTAAACCTAAAGGAAAGAAATCTGTGTTAACTGTATGCATAGGACAGAAGGGACAAATGAGTTTAATTTTATCTACTACTCTCATTTTCAGTTCCTTTTATATCTTGCTCGTCTATTTTTTCCTCTTTTTTGAAGATTCTTGGCTTTTCATTGCAAATTAAAAATAATTGCAGTTCTTCCCCAACATGCACACACACCCCCATCTACTTCATAATCAGGTCTATTAAAATCCATCCCTGTTGCTATGTGAATTCCATACACTTCTACTTTTCTCTGCTTCTTTATGCTGATTGACTTGCACATCACAAAATAGAAATTTCAGAAAAAATATTTGGTATTTAGAAAAAAATCCTGAGACCAGTTTAAATCTAATTAGGCAAGAACAATGGTGCTGTTAAAATTCATTTATTTTTATTTTTCCTACAGTGTTTTGGGTTGGGAGGGATATTTAAAGGTCATCTAGTTGAACCTCCTCTGCAAGAAGAAATGACATCAACTAGGTCAGGTTGCTCAGAACCTTGTTAAACGTGGCCTTGAATGTTTTCAGGAATGGGGCATTTGCCACCTCTTTTAGGTTAAAACCATTACCTCTTGTCCTATTGCTAAATGTTGTACTAAAATATCTGCCCCCTTCTTTCTCATAAGCCCCTTTAAAATTTAAAAAGCCAAAATAAGGTCTCACTGGAACCTTCTCCCATCCTATTTGGGATTGTCCTCACTCAGGTGAAGAACCATCACTTGGCCTTGTTGAACTTCATGAGGTTTACATTTTACTTACAATTTCATTTTAATATGAAAAAAAAAAAAATTTGCAAAATTAAATCTCTATTTTGTCACAGTTGAAATTTTTTTTTTGTTATTAAATCTTTTACTTCTCAAATTAAAAAGTTGTTTGTTTCCTGAAATACATTTCATCAGCAATAATTTTAATTTTTTAACAAAAGGAATATTTTGTGGAAAATTTCTGCTTGGGGAAAAAATTAGTTCAGCTTTTGCAATATAACTCAGAGAATATCTTATTTACATTTTTCCCATCATTCATTGAAGTGATTCAGTGTTACCAGGGAACAGCAGAAACAGTGCTTCTACAGTAAACATAAGCCAACATAGTTAATATTGAGAATTTCCTGCACTGAGATAATTTTGGAGCAGGGTTAGCCAGGGTGCTAGTTCAGATTCTGATGGCATCCTGCAGTTCTTCATTGTTTTGCCATTCTGCACAGAGGCCTTCAGCTGTGCACAGCCTCCCTGCTTGTCATTTCCCCTCCTGCTGCTAGAGGTTGCTAATCAGGCACGGCTTTCCGTAACTTTTTTCTGAAATGGTAACTTAAATGCCTGGATCACTCTGATGCCCTGAGTTAGGAAAACCCCGTGTGCAGATGAGCTGAGGGAGGTAGAAACAGACACTTGACGACGTGAGGCAAGAGTACTAACCTCATAGTCTTTGACTACCCTTACCTAAACAGTACGTGCTGCCTTTGTGCCATGAGAAACATCCTCTAAGGAATGATAGAGCGCCAGAAGCCCTCTGAAAAAAGAGTAGAAAGAGCATCTATGGGGTTTGGTTTAGAGTGTTTTGACATTTTTGCAAATGACAAATTTTTTTCCTCTTCGTTGCTGTAGTGGTTTGAGTTCGCCAATCCAATTTAAGTGCAGTAATTTAAAATTGGGCCTATTATTTAGGATATTTACTCTGTGAGATAAGGTTTCTTATGGAGGATGAGTGATTGACCCATCAGACTGTTTCCTGTAACTCATGACATTTTATGGGGGGACTTGGAGTGTTCTAAAAATGCCCTAGCTTTGGGGCTGAGATTCTCAGTAGTCATGGGCAAAGGTATTTATGCTTAAGCAGCAAGCAGATGCAGAGGTGGGCTGCATTTGAAGAGAAGCTTAAATGGGTGGAAGAGAGATAAATGAGGACCCCTTGCCCCGGGGGTGGATAGAGAAGATGACCTTTGCTTTCAGAGATGAAGATGAAGATGACTTCAGAGAGATGAGAGAACTTTTGTTTTGTATTAGAACAGCTCATCCTTAAAATTATACCCCATAAACTGACGTGGCCCACGAAAGCAGCTGTGGGAAGGCTGCAAGGTGTGGGAAGGACTTTCACAGGGGTCAGATGCTGTAACTGGGCGGCTGATTCACTGTGATGCTGAAGCCACGAGAGAACTGTTTTCNTAAAGTTTGAGCCTGCTTTGCTTCTCCTAATCCTTATCTCACAGAGTAAATATCTTAAATAATAGGCCCAAATTTAAATTACTGCATTTAAATTGGCTTGGCGAACACAAACCACTACAGTTGCCTAATAAAATAGATATTACACCTTACATTTTTAGGTATCCAAACACATAGATTAATGAAGCAGTAAGTATATGTAAATTAATTACTGGTTTATAGAATTTATACCTCTAAACATGGTTACACACTAACTGCACTGCAGTTAAATGTCTAAATCTAATAAATTACATCAGGTCCTCTAAACCTACCATCTAATTAGTGTCAAATGTTTACTATAATTAAATACTATATGTCAAATAGAAAAAAAAAAAGATGATGTGAATCTGCTTCACAACCAAATTAAATAGTTAGCATGGGAAAAAATCCACTAAGAGCCTGAGGTAACAAGAAACTTACAGGAGCTTTTCCTGTGGATGGAAATGCCCCAGTAAACCTCACAGTTACCTACAAGTACATGAGCTATCACTTCCGAAAGGAACAGAGGCCTCCTTCCATTATGATTTATTTTTTCAGCTGATGCAGTTTTTCTACAGGCTGAGAAAAACCTTCCATTCTGAAAGGCGAAATTTGTAACAGTGACCATTTTCTTAAACTACAGAGGCAGAATAATACCTCTAATTTTTGTTAGACAGGAGAAGAGAGTTTTGGAATAGATTTGATGTATGGGTTTTCCCTAAAATGTAGTTTTTTCGGAAAATTACAACTGTTCAAAACTTGTATATCACTGCTTCGGGTATTGTGGTGACTGCAGGTTCGGTTCATGTTAAGTTGTCCAGATCTGCCACAAACAGCACTCTCATAACCTCTTAAAACTCCTTATAAATTCCTGTGACTGCAATGTGGATGTATCCCTGCATCCCAGCACTCTGCCAAAACACGGGATGTAGAACTTTTGCACTCAAATACAGTAATGCAGACAGAGCTCTCCAATCACACGTAGCTCACATTCTCTGCCAATGGCTATTTTACAGCTTCTCCTAATGCATTTTAAATTTATTTTTTTTAACCTGAACACTGTTATATGCATGACAAAAGAAAGAAGCTTTTACTTGTTTTTAACAGAAATTCTTTCTGTCCAAGGAATCCCTGTGAGGCATTTACCTATGTTTCTCCTATTCATTTGTACTACCCAAAATGGAGATGGCATTAATGATTGATTGTGATGGGTTGACCTTGACCAGATGCCTGCTGGCCACCAAGCTGCTCTATCACCCCCTTTCTCAACAGAATCATAGATCCTTCACCAATACTCAAGAAATTTGAATGCTGTTGTAAAACAGGGCTCCCTCAATTTCCCTGGGACAGTAAGGGGAGGAGGCAGACTGATCCTTGATTACTTCCCCATAAACCTGTGCAAAGGGTTGTGGCAATATGTTAGTGCATGTCTGAAACACAGTTTGTGACCTTGATGATGCATGCAGAGCAAGATAACAACAGGTAATACCGTTAACATTTAGAAGAATCAAAAATTACCTGCCATTTTGCTTGTTTCATGCTTACACATATTTGCGTTTTCTCATACTTGTATGCCAGGATGTGGTAAAAGGGTAACTTATGGTGGGGAAAAAGAAGAGAAAAATATAATAAATGCTTTGCTTTCTTCAGTAACGCTATCACAGCAATGTTTAAAGCAGTAAGGCTTATCATAAGGTTGTCATTTACAATGTCATGGATACCAAATTCCTTTAGTGTTCATCTCTTTATCAGTAAAAAATGTATAAGGCCAGAAGGCTACTGCAAACACACTGAATTTTTTATCAATTTATTGTCAAATCATATGAAATAGGAGCATTTTTGCAGAATGATTTGCAAATGAAAGGAGGCTAGGATCTTTATGTAAGTACAAGGTATGGTATTAAGGGGAAAAAAAAAATCCTGAAAAAAAGGCCAACCCTGCTTTGGGATCACTATTACAGTTGTTCCTATGGTAACCAGTTATTTGTGCTGCATGCATCATCATATATATTTCAGGAACTAGAGTGCTAGAAAAAGAGGAGGGGAAAAGAGCATGTATTACACCAAATTAATTCCAAAGACAAACCCATATTGGAATACTTGACCCTTTGATTCAAAGCAAAACACCTTTGTATCATTTCACCCACTTGACACTTGAAAGTGTGGTTCTCAGAAAAAAAGGCTATGAAAAATTGGCATATACTTACTCATTTGCTTCTCATTTTGTTCTGAATCATATCTCTAATTCATTGCTAAATAGCAGTTTCAGTCTTGTCTGAGCTGCACACCCAAGGCGCTGAGGGGAGGAAGTGTTTGGTTGCTTTCCAGACCGCATATTTCCACAGGACCTTTGGCACTGGGAAAACACTGACAGACATTTGCAGTAACTGGTTTTTACAAAAAGCAGCCCAGAGAGGAGATTAAACTACCTTTCAGAAAGTCATTTGTGAGACAAGATCCACCAGCTTCAATAGTGTTCAGTCTAGGTAAAATATGTTCCTCTCCAAGGTTTCTTTTTTTAATGCTTTCAGGGCTTTGGTGTGAGGTCTTCAAGTGCTAAACTTCCTAGGAAGATGAAGAAAGATTCAACTGGTTCTCAGCACCTGGACTGAATAAACTAAGCTGACAGCTATTTATGCTGGATAAATCACCAATCCCAAAAGTTTTGAGTCCCTACCTCTACTTATATATACCACAATTCCAATTGAAATCAAAGGGAAATAAGACTCTCTCAGAGATATTAGACTCCTAAATGCTTTTACACATCTGTTTTTCACTTATACAAACCAGGAATTAAGTGGAATTTGGTAGGATTTATTCAAAAGCATCTAAGATCAGACTTTAAATTTCTCTTCATGTCTTGAATTTGCCTCTCTGCCTGTGCATAAGTACTTAGAAAGTCAGTCTGTATTGCCTATATAGGCCTGGTGTAAATTTGAAAATGTGGCATTCTTAAGCTGAAGCATCTCAAGAAGCCCAGCCTGGTGAGCTCTGAAACGACTGAACACATTCTGGCATCTTATGAAAGGCAGCTGTGATTGCTAATTTTTTCTAAAACTGTGTCATAGTGCCACGGTCTATCTTTTATGCAAGAGCTCAGAGAATTTGTCTGGAAGTAGGAGTTCAGTTCAATCAAAAACCTATCAGAGACACAGCCCACATATCTCTCAAAAGCACCCTATCATCAATATATACGTTACAGTGAAGTTCTCCGAGCTATGCCGCCGTGCAAGGACAAATCTGATGTTACAGAGTACACAGAGACAGAGGAAAAGTGATACTTTTCCTCTGCCTTATCTGTGAGGAGGAAGTTCCTGTCCTTTTCTTTAAAACTCTGTCTATATTTCAGTTTTTCAGTCTCTGAGTAAAACACATCCCTGTGAGCAGAAATTACGGTTACAATTGCCACCTCACGGCTGAATGTCTTTAGTGCTAGACCAAGAAATCATACTTTTTTCTGTCTTTTCTTTCTCAATAAATCTTGAATGTTTTCAGCACAATAGTACGGGATCAGGTTGACAGGGAACATAAGTCCCTCAGCATTCCACCAGATTAATGTGCTGCCTATGACTTTTCAGCACATGGCTAGTGAAGCATCATCTCAAACTAGGAAATAAAATAGATATGTACATCTGGAGAAGTTCTCTGAAGTGTGGGGAACAGAATTCTGAATTCCCTTTCTTGCCTATGCATCTCATCACAAACGGTGTGACTGGAGGCATGAGATGTGAGGCTGAGTAATAGGGAGAGGGTCTGCAAGCAGAAGGGCAGGCTGACATGGTCGTACAGAAGAAAGGTGAGAACAGGGAAAAGTTTAGGATCCTGGTTTGGGGGACTGAGAAGTGTAGTTTGAAGAAGATGCAAAGATGAGCCTCTTCTGTGCCTCTCTAAGATGGGGCATGGAGTTAAAGCTCCTGCTGCCCCATCAGTTTTCTCATGGATTGCCAGTGCCATTGGACATACCTGCAACTCCTACTACATTGCAGCTGTTACTAAGGGTTACATCTGGCTGTCCTGAATTTGAAAGCCTGGTATCTCTACTGTGACTGATGGACAGGACCACCATTACTGCTCTTCTTGACACAGTTTAAAGGAAAAGAGCTGTTGAAGATCTTCTGCAAGATCTTTCAGCTGGTTCATTCTTGCCCTTCTTCTGTGAAAATTGTGACATCTTCTCTGGACTGGACTCAGACAACCTATCACCAAACAACCTTCAGACTTATTCAGATCCTTGCACTAACGAAGAAAAATCACAAGAAAAACATATTCTTTCTAATTCAACTGTTAATTTATGGGGTAACAAATCATTCTGCAAATCATAAAATCTCTAAGTTCCCTGGGCTTTAAACTAGGTACAATATGTATTATATTTTTGAATTACTTTGCCTTGATGGTTTTAGAGTACCTCACTCCACATGTTCCGTGTAGACATTTATACACCAGCATATTCTCCAAAGCATCCTTAATATTCTATCTATTATTCTATATATGAAAGAGAAAGAATAATTGACAATAACTGAAAAATATTTAACATATCTTGTGAAGATAAAGTAATCAGGGAATGTGAAAAATATCAATTACTATTAATTTTTAGTAAGGTTCAAAGAGCTGTAAAGTCTTAACAATAGGCTTTACAATCTTTTATACACATTTTCCTTCCATGGATATTCTAAAATTCTTTCTTAAATTCCTGTATAAAAAGAATCAGGTGAAGAAACTAAAGGGGTTACTTACACACTATTTTCAGTCATATGTATAGAATTTCTGATTTTTTTTCTTGTCTCCTTTGTGGGTTTTTTTTCATATATATTGGTATTTAATTGCTTAAATAAAGTTTAAAGCCCGTATTTCCACAATAGTTTCTGTTATTCATAATTTGAACATATAAAACATCTTTTCAAAAGTAGGCACACTCTCCAATTTCTGGAAGAATAATAATAAAAAAAATACATAGTAGTTTATAGCTGAATTGAGATGAGATGTTGAAGAGAAATCTGAATATTTTGTAAAGATTCTTCTGATGTTTATGGAGCTGGAACACATTAGAAAAATTATGGCCCACTTACAACAGATGATTGTATAAGGTTTTGTTGGAAAAGACAAAGCCTCTGAAACAGGGCACTCAATTTGAACAAAAATTGCACATTTTTCATGTTTAAATGAGATTATCCATTCAGCTGTAGCTTTGTGTATCCATGTGAGCCTTTTCAAATGTTATAAAACTGAATCTTTTGAATGCTGTTGTGCTGAAATACCTCTTCACGAATGTGACAGTTCTGTAGTTTCTGCTCTTCACAGATGTCACACGCACTCCATTCCGGAAGAGGGTTCCCTCTCACTGGTACCAATGCTTGCTCTTTTTCCGGATTTTCAAGTTAAACATTCGAAGAAACTCAAATCAACCACATTTTAAAGACATCCTGCAGTTACTTTTCTCTCCAGTGGGAAAAGGGTTATCATCCCAATGTCTGTATGGTCTGAATGTGCAGCTGGTTCCAAAATCAAGCACTTTGGATCACGGCTTGCAAATTATTAGGTCCCTTCTAAAGCCACACATGTTACATATAAGAGTGACTATATGGATAAGGATGTTTTTATGCTGGGGTTTTTTTAATAAAGGAAGATAATAGCATATAATGATGTCAACCATTCTGCAGTAAAGAGAAAAAATAGTAATTTATAGGGTGGTGTGCTATTCTAGACTGAGACTTGGAAAAAACGTTTTATTGATACACAAGTAGAAAATACTTTTCATCTTTAAAAATAGTTGCACTTTTCTGTGCCAGTCTAGCCAAACTCAAATGTTGTTTTACTTTGGCAGTTCTAATGGATAGCGCAGCTACGTATACCAAGCAAAAACATCTATTTAAGCTATGACAATTAATGTTCTGTCAAAAAAAAAAGAAACCAAACAGCAAAATGTGCAACAGAATAAAATCCCATCAAGCAATTTGTTTCCAATCATGTTTTATTAACTCAAAATCTAGGTGACGGCATTTAAAATATACAAGTTTCATTTTCACACCTTTCAGCACAAGAGTAGTGTAGAAAATCTGGCACAATGCTAGAGCTGACACCGAAGCAGTGAAGCAGTGTGAGGGGAATATGAAGAAGCAACTGTACTGTACTTTATGGTCCAACCATTTTTGTTTGTTGTCTTGACTTAAAAACTATTTTAACTTATTGCTTAAATAAGCTTTAAAAATGTCCTGTTGTTTGCTTTGATGCTTAACAGTTTTTAAGCTAATTTTGCAAACTGTTCTTTTTCTCACTACCATCTTGCAAATTACAGTTCACCCTCCAGCTCAAACTGCTACTTTGCTTACACCTCATCAAATTTCCTTTAATTCTCTTCATCGTCTTCTCTGCTGATAAAGTTATCTCTCTTTTCTCCCACTGACTTGAAAACAGCTCAGTGGAAAGCAGTACATCTCTTGCAAAAGTTAATAATGACAGTCAAATGATTTTGTAGTTTGATGTTCGGCATCATGGTAAATAAAAGGACTTCCAGCAGAGCTCCATCTAACCTTGTTTCCTCTTTAGAAAGAGGTTTGCCTCAAACACTGATGTTGTCAGAAGTCTGCTCTCTTTATAGTGATATAGCAGAGCAGGATTCTCATTACAGCCTTTATATGAAAAGAAAATTTTCATTTATTTCAACTCACAGAATCAAACCTTAATTACTCTGTAAAATTTGTGGGCTTGTGAAAGACAGTACAATAGTTCTGTCAACTGAAATGCTAACTTAACTCTGCTGTAGGTAATAGAAATCATACAGATGAGATCAAAGTGAAGTGAATCAGTCTATGAATATATTTTAAAGTCTGAAGAGCAAAACTGAGAGGTTTTGCAATGCCCAGTGGATTTAACTTTGAAGATGTTTCTTCTGCTCATACGGGGAAACCCTGTGTGTATCACATGAAATCCCGGACTCCTTTCAAGTGGAGTGAGTAGCAATGCAAACTCTGAAAGGTGACACATTTTCTGATGGTATGCTCTTCCCAGAGGATGTTGCTGGGCAGCAATGGAGGAGGCCATCAACTGCCCTATCCCGACCACTCCACTCTGGAGGTGGTCTCAGCTTCTAGCAGCACGAGCCTTCCCTGAGGGGAAGATGAGCAAAAGTTGGACCTGAAAGCTTTGAGAGGGCTGAGGTGGAACAGGCAGAGGAAGAGGGGTCTGATCATGTAAGCTGCTGCTAGCACTGCACCTGGAACCACGTGAGTAGGAGGAAGTAGAAGGAAGACCTGGGAGAGCAGGGAGATCTTCCAACAACCTCAAACAGGATTCTGGGCAACTGCTTCCTTCCAAGACCTTGGAACACACTCTGTGGAGTTAGCATTACTTTTGTAGCTTATCTACTAATATTTTTTTATTATTTCTCCTGGTCATTAAAAAAAAAAAAAATAAATAAGTCCTGTAAAC
>VZTF01007877.1:448729-471126 GCA_013397755.1 Cnemophilus loriae
TTTTCCCCCCCATCTGGCAGCTCATTCAAGACATCTGTCTTGCCCAGAAAAGCTGCTCACAGTCTCTCGTTGAAGGATTATTACCATGAGGCCAACAAAATGCAGTCTATCTCTCATTTTTTCTGGAACAGTGATTTAGAAAAAAGGCAAGTCCCTGCAGGTGACATAGACATACGATAAAGTATGAGTAAAAGAAAGGAAAACGGAAAAGGAAAAAGGCAGAACACAGAGCAAAGGTCTTAATAAAAGGGTTCTGCTTTGTACTGTCTCTGTGCTTGCATGGGCCCTCAGTCAATATGAAGAATTTAGTGATGGAATCACAAGCTGAGATAGGCACGGAGAGTATCCAACTCCTATATAGTGGGGGGTTTTTGTGTGTAGTTCTTTTTAATTTCTCTCTCTCTTTTTTTTTTTTTTAAATATATATCTGTAGCTACCCAAAAGAACGGTGAAGAGATGTCGGGACCACACTGTTCAGAGGTACATAACAAAAGGAGAAGAAACAATGGATAAAAGTTGAAAGTTGAAATTATGCCCTGACATAGAGAAGAATATTTTTCATTCTGTAGGATGTCAAATGATGGAAATGGTGCTCAGAGATTTTGTGTAGGTTCCACCTCGAAGATATTCAAAACTCAACTGGACAACGCCCTGAGCACTCAAAAGTAGGTGGGACCTGACATGTGATCCTGTGACTATATGTTTTGAGTGATTTGAAACAAATATTTCTAGGGTCGAGAATTCACTTACTAAATCTGGCTTCTATGATTTTTCTTCTTCGCTGTCCAGAAAAAGATTAATCTTCGGTGGTTTATCAGGTTGGATTTTTCCAAATACATAGTCTGAAATCAGTGATGGCTTAACACAAGTCCCTCACACCCCACTATAATGCTGGATACCTTCACTTTTACCTTTGTAATTTTGGATCTCTACGGCACACAAGCAGGGAGATGCCAGAGTTCTGTCTACTAACACAGTGATGGCACAGTCTTTTCACCCACCTTGTTCCAGTACTATTTTCAACACATTTAGGACCATCATACATCTAGTGGTTAGATTTCTAGCTCAAAGCAGAATATCTTAAAAATTTGCACAGCTGCCACCTTCAAATGACAAGTCACACACATATGCCAGACAATCTTTGATAACATTACCTTATAGGCCCATCGCTAACACTTTTCAGTAAGGTTTACACAAACTTTTGGATTTCTAATAGGATTGACACGTAATTTTGAGCACGACAATTAGGTGTCATACAATTTATGGGTATTTTTGTATCTGTTTAGTATCCAGAAAGCTAAATTCACTTGATACATTATTAATTTGAAAGTGATGACTGGATCTCTTTTTTCCAATCTGTACAGTATATAGACAAATAAGTTCACCTTTCGCCTTCCTTCTTGTAATAAAGTCAAGAGTTTTGCTTTCTTTTGAGTGAGCAAGCTTCATTAAGCTTTATCCTAAAGGGGTCATACATGCTATAAACCCAAGAATTTAGTCCTCAGATTTATACAGTTTTGTCAATTTCTTTCATAGTTAAGGATAAAAAATAAACCGTTAATATCTTTTTTAACCATTGATGAATTAATGCCACATCAGACTTTTTTTCTTTTGGATAGAGTAGAAAACACAAGAATGTTAAATGACTTTTTTCAAATGATTGCAAGTATTGATAGCACAATTCTCTAACCTGTTTTTTTACCTTGAGTAATCAACCATTCATGACTGAGAGGAAGAGAAAGGGAAATAACTGCCAGTTCAGTGGGAAGTACAGACCTTGTCTAGTTTCCAGAACTTCAGCATAATACATATTGGCAAATGGATTCAAACCCATAAATTTTTTTCTTTAAAGCTGGCCTTTGAAGCCAGACTGTTTTCAAGGGTGTCAAAGCACTTTGATTTACACGGGACTGAGTGGGCTTTCAGAGCAGACTGATACAGATGCCGGTGAGTCACATTCCCGGGATCCCCCACAGGATGTGCAGACTGTGACCCCCAGGCTCCAAAGTGCCTCCAACAGCACATGCTGCACACAGTTATTTTCCCCACTTTTCGGCTCCTCAGCCTATACCATGGGCCCGGGTACAGGCACAATCCTGTTTATCAGCCACATAAGTCTCAGCTGGCCGTGTGTGTTGTTCTTGGATATGTACCATTCTGCATCATCATTAACAGGTGGTTTTCAGTGCTGATTTTGAGTCTGAGTATTTTTTGTACCAATATATATTTTACGTGAATTATGGCTACCGCAACATCAGTGTGTTGTAAATTCTGCCTCTTCTCCTAAGCAAGGTGAGGAGTGAAAACACTCATGGTCTCCCTGGGCTTCTTTTATCTTGAAAAAGCTAGTAGATACAATTAACATGTCTAACACTCAGTTTCCCAATGGGAGTCTGGTGTCTTAATGTAATTAAAAAACCCAGTGATCAAAAGCTAGAAAATATTTTTTGAGCGAATATACAGTGGTGTATGTCTTCTCTTCTTTACAGTTTTGAATTTTCTTAAATTTAAGCTTATTATCTTTGCTGTTTAGCAATCACAGTGGTGGTAATAGTAGCAATAGCACTAGTATTTGTATAACAGAATGTCCCAAAACAGTAATTTTAATGAAAAACAACAAAAAAGATGTGGTACATAATTGGGAACTTAATTGAATTTCTATCCTTTCTCATTATACCTAGAAAGTAGAACCTAAAGCAATCTACCCTTCATATTCATTAGAATTAGGTAGATGAAAAAAAGGGATGTCTGTGCTTTTGAGTGTCACTGAAAGTAGGAGAGGGCAACTTCTCATTAGCCATGAGAACAGCCTCAATGGACTCTCAAAAGAACAGCAAGATATTTTTACACACCTACTTTTGATTTGCAAAGTAAGTAAACATGTCCACAAGTGTTAACTCTTAGAAATAAAATTTTGTCTTTGGTAGAGGGCAATCCTTACTTTAATTTCAGCAAGACAGGATTTCTTTCTTACATAATTTATTATGATAATTTGTTTTATCATATTGAGTAGAATAAAATGGACATTTCTTTTGGCAGGTTTCTGTGGTTTTATTACTTCCTTAATCATAAATTAAAATATTTCTTTCTACTTTTTTCCTACTCAAGTTCAAGTCCATTAACATTACTGAATTTACTGTATCTTGATGACTTTTAACATAGTTAAATACAGCATCATTGAATTTGTTCTGGTATCCTTCAGGTGTTGCATAATTTCCTGATTTTTTAATTTAGTGTCTAAATATGAAAACTAAATGGAAAACAGATTTTTAAATCTTGACTGTTTAGTATAATTGGGTTGGTAATGTTTCAAGAAACTATTCACATTCAGCTCACCCAATTTATTGATCAAGACACTAATTAACCAGTAGATAAATGTGTTACTTGGCTTCTCTGCTCTCTTGTCCCCTACAATATGACAGCAAAAATACAGTAAGTCCATAATGTGCAATTAGCTACTCAACTTTATACCCTCTCTGAAGCCTACAGTTCGCTAATTCCGACAGATTTGCATAATTCCCACCTGCTTAATCTTTGACAACAGAAATACCAGTGACTTAAAATATCAATCACATAGGTCTTTTCTGGTAACTGCTTTGCCAGGTGGTACTTCAAAAGAAGAATGTGGAAAATGACAGGATGTACAAATCAGTCCCATTTGCTCTAAAAGGCATTTCTAGATGCACAGGCTAATGAGTTCCCCAAAGAATCAGCTAGGCTAGAGGTCATAAGTTTAGCCAGTCCTAAACCTGAATAGCAAAGTATTATGGGAATTTGTTTCATTGATTAATATAAGCATGCACAATCTTATTGTAAAACACATGCAAGGCAAAATCAGTATCTAAATAAAAGTATAAGACTGCTATTCATAGATTCCACTGGGAATCAGTGAGCTATTACTTACAGGTCCAAAATTTTAACTTCCAAAATTTCTAAGATGTTATTCAGTCGAAGTCGAACAAACCCAACTCTGGGGAAAAACCTTAGAATGTACTCCCAGATTGTTAGTCCCATACTTTGACAGCCAAGATACTTTCCTTCACTGAAACTATGCTTGGGTACAGAGTCACACATAAAACTATCTAAAAATGAAAGATAAAACCTTTACACAATCCAATTTTTAAAGAAGTGCTAGTGTAGACAAGGAAATCTTAAGATACAACAAGCAACCAAACCAAGCAAAAGCCTATCAAACAACCTAAATACAGGAAAGAAACAAAAAAAACTCTGTTTCCTCTTTCTGCCCCAGCCTGTTACCTTTTATTTACATAATCTGTGTTTCTCCACATGGACCGTATAGCCAAATTAAAAACTTGAAATGAGTTCCTATTTTATAAGTAGTTTATCTTAACACATTTAACCTGAAATGCTGATGGCATGGTTAATTCTTTTCTAATGGCTCACTACCACCCTCCTTAATTTTCTCTTTTGAAGTTGAGCACATTTTTTAAAACTGGCAAGAACATTTTTATTTTCCCTATTCTCCACTAAGTGCAGCAGGTTCTGATTTTAACATATAAGTTATAATCTTCTGCTTCCATCTTGCACTGTAGAAGCTGAGTCAGCACACCCAAGGTGTAGCTGTCGGATTGCAGTCCTGGTTGAATGCCTAATGCACTCTTTCATTATGCTGATAAGGTGATGAAGTATAAAGCTTGCACTCTGTAATTTCCCCATATGCTTCTAGGATCAACAGCTTAAGAAAAGCAATCCAACTGTTCTCTCTTTTGTGAGGTAACATAAGGAAGGTCATTCATGACATTTTCTAACATACTCTTTGAAAAAATGCCTAAATTTATTCCAAATAAATCCATTCCAAATAAGACCGTAAAGATATCCATAAATCCAGTGGCAAACTAGTAATGATAATTAAAAGAACTGAATAAGCTATTCATTGAATTAGAAAAAAAGTATAAGAATTTTTTAAAAACTCAAAACTACTTTTACTCTGGGAGACATTTTAGGAACAGTTTTAGGAACATAAACCAGTTATATAACAGTTACACAGTTTAGCAAAACCAAATCCAGAAGAGAGTGCAACTTTTGGTTTGAACAATAAATATTTGAGGACTTACAGTTGAAAATGTCAGGAATATCATCAGTATAATAATAGGAAATGTTAAGGTTTTAATTTTTAAATAAATATTTATATCAAATAATCTAGTTCACACACTGTGTATTGCAGTCATACTAAAATGTGGCCCCTAAAAGGGCCATTCATCCCTTCTTTGATCAAAACTGCCCTTTAAAACACCAACATTTGAGATGACTGCACAAAAGCAAAGCAATATTCATACTCATGTTTTGATGGAGTGAATCTTTTACCAGCCTTTCAGAAACAGAATGAATTGTAGATTATTTCAAATATTTCCCTGAAATGTGTGAGGATTATAGCTGCAAAAGAATCCTTAGACAAGTAAAGCCACTCCTTCCCGACAGTTTAGCTGTAAAACAATGATGGTGTTATTTCTTATTTTATGATTAAACTAAGATGAATTACATAACATAGAAGTAATTGCACTTTGAAGGACCTGAATTTTGTGTTCAGAATCAGACTAAAATCAAATGAACCAAAAAAGAATTTGGATGCTAAAGAATAATATATGTGGAATTAGATACTTATCTGGACAGTGACAATAGTTTCAAGCTAATAAAAGATTTTATCTTCCGTTCAATCACTGTCTAATAAAAATGCAAAAATAATTGCTGAAGTACTGGAGAAACATCCTCAGCTGCTCAACATTAATTACTATGAATCATTCGGAAGTAGCTTAGTTTAGCAATCACTTCTTTACACTAAAAACAACTTTTTAGAACAATGGACAACTATTGTTTGATGAACAGTGTAGCAGTTGTTAGTCAAATTCCAGTCTGGAAAATCTTGCTTTCTTTTATTGTGTTTGCACTGAGAATAAGTATCTCCTGTTACTAGATAAAATCCTGGAAAATGCATGGATTGCAGGATGGCCTTGTTAAGATAACATTAATAATTGAACTCTCTTAGACAGGGTCCTAACTAAAAAATAAATAATAATAAAAAAAGAAATAGCAGGTGACATTAAATACTTTATATATTAAAAATATTAATCCAATCACATTTAAAAATTGAAAAGAAAGATAGAATTGAAAAGCAAGAATTAATCCCTTTGCAAGGTACATAGGATGATAGAATGGTTTGGGTTATAAGGGACCGTAAAGATCATCTAATTCTAACCTCCCACTAGGCCACATTAAACAGCCCAGTCCAGCCTGGCCTTGAACACCTCCAGGATGAAGATTCCACAACCTCTCTGGGAAATCCGTTCCACTACCTCACCACCCTCACAGTAAAGAATTTCTTCCTCATATCCAGTCTAAACCTACCCTCCTTCAGCTTACTATCACTCCCACTCGTCCTATCCTTACATGTCCTTCTGAAAAATCCTTCTCCAGCCTTCTGGTAAGCCCCCTTTAGGTACTGGAAGGCTGCTATAAGGTCTCCCTAGAACCTTGTCTTCTCCAAGCTGAGCAACCCCAACTCTCTCACCTTGCAGGAGAGGCACTCCAGTGGTGTGATCATTTTCAGAGCCTTGCTCTGGACTTGTTCCAAAGGGTCAATGTCTTTCTTGTGTTGGGGGCCCCAAACCTGTACACAGTACTTCAGGAGGGTTCTCGGATCAATCCCCTCCCTCGACCTGGAGATAGTGCCTGTTGTGATGCAGTCGAGGATGAGGTTGGCTTTCTGGGCTGCGAGTCACATTGAGCTCTTCATCAACACCCCCAAATCCTTCTCCTTGATCACTTCCTCGCCTGGCCCATACTTGTGCTTGGGACTGCCCCGACCCATGTGCAGGACCTTGCACTTGGCCTTATTGAATTTCGTGAGGTTCACACAATATCCCCTCTCCAGTCTGTCAAGGTCCCTCTAGATGGCATCTCTGCCCTCCAGCGTGGTGACTACACCGCACAGCTTGGTGTCACTGGCAGACTTGCTGAGATACACTCGATCCCACTGTCCATGACACCAGCAAAGATGTTACAGTGTGCCAGTCCCATACTGACGCAGGAGGAATGCCACTTGTCACTGGTTTCGACTTGGATATCAAGCCATTGACCACAACTCTTTGAGTGAGGCCATCCTGATGATTTTTTATCCACAGAGTGGCCCACTCTTCAAGTCCATGTCTCTCCAGTTTAGAGACAAAGATGTCATGTGGAACAGTGTCAAATTCTTTACACTTTCCATACCCGTAGTAAGCAAAGTGACATTGTTTCCTCTGCCCTAGAGGTATTTTTCTCAAAATTTACTCCACAAAGAATCTGGATGCCTGGGTTGAAATATGATGTATCTTTTAAATGGCTACATTTAGCTTGTATAAATTCTTGTCCTTGTTCTGTGGACCTTTGTTTTGACCTTTGTTTTCCTGTGAAGTTTGGGCTACAGATTTATGCTAAAGAAATAATGTCTGTCTAGCCTTTGTCTAGTCTAAAATCCAATCATTCTTCGTGGTTGTTACCAGATGACTAACAGGGTAATTTCTTCGGCTGTGCCTTCCTACCTTCTGCCCAATGACAGATTACGAACTTCCTCTTCTGCAAGTTGCTGCCAGACCAGCAAAGGAAGTGCCTATTTATACCTTGATGTTGAAACCAAACAGCAGCAGAGACATCCAAGACAGAATTAGCACGCTGTGAAAGAAAAAGCGGGTTTGTTCTAAATACACTTGCTACATCCTTTCATTAGGTGTTAACTTTCTTTACAAAGTGAGAAGTTTCTTCCTTTTCCCTTTCTTGTAATATTCATTTCAAGCCACTATTCAATTACATCTCCTCTAGGCTGAAATGTGGTTTTTTTCCATGTAAAATCATGTCGCACAGGTTTGATCATTCTACTTCCTTAGTCAAAATCTTAAAATATAGTCTTCTGATGATGCAATTATAACTGCATATCATATTCAAAATACAGGAATATTATGTCATACTGATATTCTTCTTTATGTAATCCATAATAATTCTCAGAATTCTCTTTTCCATTTTTGTCTCTTCTAATGAGGGAGATGATGTTCTCAGAAAAAGATACCTGCAATTGCATTTTTATGTCTTTGATAACTTCCTAATTTCTTAGAAGCCTGTCACTGTTTCTGAATACTTAACAATTCCCTCACCCAGCAGTGGAATGGCAAACAGATTGTATTGCTGCTGAATGTATCAACTCTGAATTCTGACTGGCACTTTATCTCTCAGACATACTGCATTATCAAATTTGACTCTTGAGATTTAACTTCAAGAATATCTTCCTATCACCAGCAAACTTTTTATCTCACTTTCCAAACTTCTCCAAATCAATATGTTAAAAAGCTCTCCTCATACCACAGAATCATGCAAAGCCCTTCCTTCGTGCAAGAGACTCACTAATTCTTATTTCCTCCCTTTTAACATTTAATAGATTATTAATCCACAGAGGAGTTTAAGAATATAAGAGCTTCTTTCAAGAAGTCAAATCAATTTTGAGGCAAATTTTTCGTTTTGTAAACACCGTGCTGTTTATTCCCAAATAGGTAAGATTTCTACTTTCTGCTCTTTAAAATAAAAAATAGATTATTTGAGTTCTTCCAGAACAAATATATGACTTATTAGCTTGTAGTTCCTGGTACCTTCTCTGGACTTCTGACAAAAAGGAAACAGAAAACCCGAACAAGACACTTTCCCCTCCTCCCCACAGAGTGGGAGATATTAAGAGAGATATTACACACTTTAATTAAGAGTTCAGCATATTCCACAATACACCAATACACCATTACTAGCTGTAGTATGTGACTTCAGAAGGCATTGAAATGAGGAGACAGTGATTTCAGGCACAATCCAGGCAGAGTTTAACCATACACCTTAGATATAGAGAGCTGCATGTTGGCATGACTGACTGCTATAAACCTGAGCACATCTCCCATATTTTTTGTTGTTTATCTTACTTTTTTCCAGCTGAAATGTATGAATTTTTCCATTTTTCTCATTTGGTTAGAAGGAAGATTTTCTGAAAGCTTTCTTGCTTCTAGTGACCTCCCTTGCCCTTGTCATATTCCTTCTGGACTTCCTCAAGTCTTTGTTTGATAGGTGGTATGTATTGTTCAGAACATCCAGAACAAAGACTTTAAGTACTCTTCATTGTGTCTGCAGAGATTTTACTCTTTTAGCTGTTTTTCTTTCAGGTTTTGAAAAACAAAATTCCCATGTAGCTCCCCTTTTTATAGTTCCCTTTCCCAAACCATGACAGTTTCATTTCTTTCATAGTCTTAAAAAAAATTTTGTTAAAAACCTTTTGTAAAAGAACTGCATCATCTGAATCCATAATGTATCATATTTATCCATATATTAATTAGTTACAGTGTTGTATTTTCTGTCAATTTGTCTGGTACAAAGGTCAAATTTACTTGGCTTCAGTTCTTAATAACATCTTAGAAATCTGACAAAGAGCAATTCCACCCCCTCCAGAACGACATTTTGATGGATTATTTCTGTTTGTGTCAGTATTCAATTTAGCCTTCAAAAGGAGATAAATCCATATCATATATTCCTGTTGGCTTGTACTCTAAACTGAACTCTAAATCCATATCCTGATCATAGAAATGTTTGCTAGTTACAAACCAGAAGTACACCCTTAACCTACTCTTACGTTCCTTGTTTGCATCAACCCTCAATTAAGCAAAACTGATGGCCCCAAAGCGGACTCAGAATTAGTACAGCCCCACTGACCTCTGTTTCTAACATATGCTTAGGCACTGAGGTCAAAACTCTTTATCTTTCCCTGCTGATTTCTGCTGAGTCAGAAACTAATCATAACTCATTGGCCTCTACTTGTCTGAACAGAATTTCAGCCAAAGCTGTCAGCTGCAGAATTAATTCTTCTTATTGGCCCGGGCCTTGTCTAGTCTACTCTCCCACTTCATAATTTCTTTTTAATAATCTCTAGTCACTTAAACCTGATTAACCTCTAGTGTTGCAGTGAAGAATATATATGCTACTGTACTCTCATTCTTTTAGTTTGGACTAAAGAATTTGTACATTTTTCACTGCTTGCTTTTCAAATACCAAACTGTTATATTTACATAACTTTACTAAAATATCAGTGCCTTTTTAAACTCTAATCCTTCTTTCAACACAAGCATAAAAATCCCAAGACCTTTGGTCACTAAAGAGCCTGGAGACAGTATGGTACCCAACTATTGGTCTATTTTCCTCTCCAGAAAAACACTTTAATTTCTATTCTGCTGCAGGAAAATAAAAATACCGAATACTGAAACATTTCAAAACAGGGGAAGAACATAGAATCATAAGACAGCTAGACACTGAGGTTTTTAAGGGCCCTTGGCATTTCTCTAATCCAATCATATGCTTAAAGCAGAGACATCTCTAAATTCACACCAAGATGCTCAGGGCTCTGAATAATGAAAATTTCCAAGGGTGAAGATTCCATAACCTCTTTAAGAAACCTGTGTTAATACCAAGATATTCTTATAGTACTGGGTTTTATTCCCCCTTATATCTTGTCAGAAGTTCCTCTGTTTGTAACTAGCTTTCTCTTGTTTTCCCCCTGAGCACTTCAATACAAAGTCTACCGCAGCATCCTTGATAATCCCCTCACAGACTGTAGCAGGTGTCTCTTAGCACCCCCACCCCTGCCCACAGAAGTTCTCTGCTCTCCAGTATGTGCCAGTCACGCTCACTTAGCCCCTCTTAACAGTGCACGTTCTCCAAATCCTGACCGCCTCGGTCGAGGTTCCCCCTCCACTGAACTCCCTCAAGTTCATCAGAATTGCTCCTGGAGGACCCAAAGATGGATACAGTGCTCCAGACACGGGAAGCACTGAGTAAAGGGGAATAATCACTTCCCTCAATCCTGGCTGCACTACAGTTGATATAGCCCACTAGTGTTTTCTTTCATCCACATTACCAAATTTACTTTTTCTCACAGAAATAGGAATTGTTTATGTAGGTGAGAGTTCGCACAGTTTCCACAATCTAGGATGGAGCAGTATTAACACTGCTGTTACATATGATGTGCTCATGGTTATTTAAAAAAGTACTTTAAAAGCTGGTCTTCAGAACAGAATATTGTATCTCAGATTTCTTTAATACTGGACTGACACCCACAATAAATCACGTTAGTTTTATAAATCATGTATCTCTAGAAGTCATTTAACTAATTTCTAAGTTATGAACATGAATTATAACTTTGTTACTCATTTATACATAGTTTGATGGTTTCCATAAATCATATAACCTGATTGTGAAAAGTATGAGTGATTAATAATGGTGCTACATTCATTTCAGATATGATGCAACTGTCTTTTGGTTTATGTAAGAGATATCATATGATGTTTTACTCTGACTTATGAAGTTTACTTTCCCCTAAGTCATTCAAGTATTCAGCTTTAACCCAGATTTTTACACTGTGAAGTCTGATTTGTTAATCCACTTACCAAGATAGCTGTTCTCATGTCTCTAAATGGATTTATAACTAACATATTTTGCTTACTTCAAGTCCTAGTAATAAGAAGAGAATAAGAATTACAGAAATACTTAAGCATATATTAACTAAAATGACTTAAGGACTCCTAATATTTACTGACTTTTTTTTCTGTCTGAGATTATGTCTGATCATGTTATACCACATTGTACCCTAGCAGCTCCATTGTGTATGGATCCACCTTACACTGGTCAGCCAGCTGAGACTGGTCTAGATTCCTTCTTCTGTTAATCAATTTATTAAATATTAGGTCACACTCTTGGTGATCAAAATGTATCATGGTATTTCAAGGCTTCATTTAATGGTTTACAATAATAAAAATGCTTAAAGTAGTATATTTCCACTCCTTACCAACATTTCACTTACTTTATCTATAGAATTTTGTGCATGTGTGTAGGTCCATATATGTACTTGAAAAGTTTTCTTGTTTATTTTTAAAAGAAAATAGAAAAAAATTAACATTTAACACCACTGCATAAGAATTTTAAACAAAATATACAATCTTGGAACTGGTTGTATGCTATGAATTATTAATGTTTTATTAATTTGTTTCATTGAGAAAATGAACCCCTAGTAGTATTCCATTAGTATTCCATTTAAGATTTGCAATTTGTTGAAACTGAAATGATTTTTGTCTTTTTAAAAACAGTAATAAATTGTATCTACCTAGAGCTAGTAATGTCTTTTCTGACACTCTCCTTGATTTTGCTTGAACTCAGTGCCAACAAATGTGGCAGCTATGCAAATGTTTAAAAGGCAAACATCATTTGTAAGTAAGTGAACCTGCCTACACAGTATTTTAGGGTTTTTTCAAAATCTTACAGGGGTCTTTTTTGTGAATATAAAGACAATGAAGCATACTTTAGTTTAGTCCTTAAGTTCACTGTACTTGTACAAGCCTCTAAGTGTGTAAGAAGCACAAACATAGCTATGTTAATAAAAAGCTAAAACATATTAAAAATATACTTAGCTTGTAAATCTCCAACAAAACATTCCATGCAAGTATAAAATCAAATTTATATGCCACCCACAATGTTGACATCTTCAAAAAGTTTCTGCTTTATCTAAAACTATTAACTTTTTGCATCTCTGTAAAAATTTTCCAGTGCTGAAGTCTGCAATAACTTTTATCCATTTTCTAGGAGCATAAATAAGTAATATCACGACTATTTTAACAATGAGAAAATATAAAAAATAAGATTTCTCAGTATACTTTACTTTATTACATAAACATCAAAACAGTGGTTTAGATTAAGAAAAAACTGTTGGTGTGCATTTTTCAACTTATTTGAACATCTACCCACAGTCTAATGTTTTATAACTGAAAATTCAGTTATGCAAAAATAAACATTTGCTGCAATAAACGATAGTAGGTGCAGCCCAATAAACTACTGCTACTGCTAGGAAAAGGCCACAGGCTTTGGACCCTGACAGTGCAGGGTCTCAGGACCTGTCTGATCTTGCCAAAACCTGAGCTGCTTTTCACTTGTTTTAGGAACTGATTAGTGGCCAGCTGACTGCTGCCCAGCCTGGGTTAGCTCAAGCTCTGCAACTGCAAGATACCAGGAAGTTCTCAAGAACTCTGCTCATCACTGTGTGACAGACTATGTTAGCAGATGACAGGGGGAAACCCTGAAACTTTTCATCTTTAGCTGGAACCACTGAGAAGAAGGTAGGCTGTGAGATGAAAGTATTTCAAACGAAACCCAAGAGGACTCTGGACTGAGGAAAGGGAGGAACACCTCCAAGCACACATATGCCACTTGTCAGAGACCTCCTTATGGATTTTGATGACTCCTCAGGAACACCTGTTCCTTTTTGAGGAACTTGTGTCTTTTCTGAGGAATAAAGGTCCAACTTTGGTCCCTGAGGAGTCCATGGAGGGTGAAGACAACACCTGAGAGGATGGCCAGATACCAGTTTTTTCCTGGGCATCAATTTCAGCTGTATGGCAAGTGAAGCTATTTTTGTATGAATGGATTGATTTGGATTATCAGACCACTAAAATATCAGTTGAACTAACAATAGTCTTGGCTCCCATATGTTTATTGTGTTTCTTCTTCTGCCCATAACATCATTTGGCATGTAACATATGCAGTCACACTGTAATCCTACATTCATGCACCTTTTCCACCAGATGGGGGACATCACATGCTCACAAGGCTCCAAGAGACCGGGCTCTGCTGGGATCATCCACGTGTGGGGTTCCCAATATGATAATGACATCCACAGAAGTAAGGGAACTAGGGGATCTCTTTATGCTTCTAAGAGCAGAAGATTCTACATATCATTCATTCAGTGATTTAAAATATTAACTAGTCAAATAATATTTGAAAAATGTACTTCGACATGCATAATTGATTCAGAGAAAACTACACTTATCCACTCTAAATACGTTGATAACACATTAATTCATCCATCACCTTTTAATGCAAAATTCTAATATTCATAAAGGAAATAGCAACATTTTCAACTTGTGAGGTATTTCTTGTGCTGTGGATCCCAGGACTGGACACAATATTCCAGGTGAAGTCTCATAAGAGCAGGGTAGAGAGGGAGAATCACCTTCCTCAACCTCTTGGCCATGCCTGTTTTCAAACAGTAACACAGGATTTTGGTAACCTCACTGAATTGGCTTTGATGGCAATTGTTTCTCCTCCCTACAACACATCAGTGTGAGAGTATTTGTCAGAAAAATCAGAAGGTTATCCCTCTATTCAGCTTGTTCCTCAGATTCAGGACTTGCAGACACACATTTTCCAGCTCCTAAAAGAAAGGTTCAGTTACTTGTGTACTGTTATTTTCCCAGGCAGCTCATAAAAATAAAAGTCAATGCTTTGAGGGGTCTAAAGGCAGGAAAAAGAAAATCAAAGTGTGTCGCTTGCCAGGGAGGAGAACACACACATTTGCATTTAAGAGCCGAAACCTTAACTTTCTCTTTTAGTTTTAAGAACTGTTATCAGCTGCAGTCTAATTATTTGATCAAGCAAGACTTATAGATGGAGCAGGTATTAGGATTTCTAATGCAACACTCTCATATCTTATAATGGTATGTCAGCAGTCTGCAGACTGTGAACCCTAGACCAAGCCCACAAAATCCTAGATATGAGTCTCACTGAATCCACTCAAACATTTATTTAATTTTTTTTTTGGCCAGGAAATAGATTACAAGAGATTCCTTGAGATCCTTCTTGAGGCAAATTTATTCTATTGATGAATAGCATTCTTCCTAGAAACTTTTAACAATTGAATCAACAAGTTACTAAGGGACACAGAAGCATAAACATCTTGTAAGCCACATCTATTACCATATCAAGTGAGAAAGCCCTCAATGCATAAGCACTCTCCTGGCTCTGTTCTGAAAATCTGGCACCGACCCCATTCACAATAGCTCAATCTAATCAGTAATCAGAGGACACCCTGATCTTGACTGAAAGTGTGAGCACTAAACAAACACAATTCATAAATACTTTAGGGCATGAGATGAGTTCTAAATTTTCTGTTCTAAGGAAAAAGAAAGGTAAAGGTCAAATGGCCCTTTATGTGTAGTGCATTATCAAGACAAAATATTCTTCCCAAAGCAACAGAGGTCAAACAGAAATATTAACTAGATTTATATTGCATATAGGATGGATATGGTGATTTGTGGAAGATTCTATTACAAACAGAATTTTTCTTTCTCTAGTAATGAACCTGACCTGACAGTCATAATACTGAGGAAATTTATTGATGAACTGAACTGCTGTTTTCTTTATGTGAATACTCTGTGGTAATACACCAGCCTTTCAAGGAGAAGAAAATTATAGTTGTATCAGTAAACATCTGTTATATCAAATCTTTTTTTTTATTCAAGGCAATTTGCATTGTTGAAATAACAAACTAGTTTGTTTTCTATTTGCACAAGCTGCCCCCATAAATGCATTGTTATCACAATCTTAAATAGTTCTAATATCAAGCTTGCATTTTGATCCTTTCCTTTTAAAAACATGCAATTTCCTTATGATTTTATTTCAAAATGCCAGGTTAAATATTACTATCCTCTTCTCAACTAAAAAGAAAAACTAAGAGAAGAGAGCATTGGCTTAAGTTATGAATAAATAATAAATTTTAAAAAAAAGTCTTGTTCTCTAAGCCTGACATTTCAGAACTGTTAGACTATAGCCTGAAGGCATATCTGTGGCACAATATGGGGTGATGTACATCTGTCCAAACAGGCAGCAACCTGGCCATGCTCATGCTCAAGGACAAGGCACTTCTGCTTTGTCCACGAGAAGTGAAATGCATGAGAGGGGAAACCAAGGTTAAGTTTATTTTGCTTCCAGCACCACCACCTTAAAACAAAGCAGTGTTTTGCTGCGTCTTGTTCAGCTGAGTTGTGACCTGAAATGTCAGTGTTGAAGATAACATGGAATTATAGCACCTTTTTTTTTCTTTTTCTTGGTTGTTTTGTTCTGGTTTTGTTTGGTTGGGTTGGGTTTCTTTTTTTAATTAAGGTAAAGCTCCATATTGTGTTTTCAGTAGTGTTTTCTAATTTTCTTTAGATTCCATAAATGTTTAACATTGTGAAAACGAAATACTTTTAATAATTAATTTTTCTATATGTCTCTCTGTACACTAGACTATGTCTAGTACTACTCATGGCTTTATCTACACCGGGGGATGTTGGAGACTCTCAATAGGTGACAGTCAGGGCATGACTTAAATGCTTGGTGTTGTCCCTGCCCCACCAAATGTCCTGATTTCCTCTGCTAGGTGTCATACTCCAGTGATCTTCCAGGCTGGAAAAATGGGGAAGCTGGATCACAAAGCAAATTGTGGACTTCAGCTAGCCTGCCGCTCTGGGCCAGTTTCTTACCAACTGAATCATTATCCTTCAGAAACAGTTCCAGATTCAGACTACTTTAAGGTCTCACTCCCTAAAAATTGTGGGGTTTGATACTCTCAATGGTTTAAAGGCTATCGTGAAATTTTGTCACACAGCAGCAAGGCAGAAAGCTAAGTGGACTTTTTATAAAATAATATCTCCATTTTGACTTGCTTAGCTTCAGTTGTCATTACATTTAAGATTAAGTACAAATTTGGAATGGTTGATTACAGAATTTCAAATGGCTTGAAGGCACGTTTTTACAGAAGCATCAAATCATATATCAATAGAATGGCTTGGGTTGGAAGGCACCTTAAAGATCACCTGCTTCTAACCTTCCTGTCATGGCCAGGACACCTAGACCAGGTTTCTCAAAACCACATCCACGTGTAACCAACAGAGACTGGTTCTGAATCAGATTGAGGCACCATTGTGTTACTGTGCCCTGTGAGGTGAGATGGTAAGTTTGAAGACCATGCAATAAAACTTTACATTTTAATTGGTCTTTTCAATAAATAAAAATATTTTCTACTAATATAAGACTCAAAGAGAATTGGTATGGATTAAACAGTGAAATGCTTGAAAAAACTAAGACAACTTTTATCACTCATATTGATTATTTCATATGTTGATCTAGTCTATGAAAACCTCATCTTAATTTAATGGGAGCATTTTATAAACTTTAAATAGTATGAAATTAATAGCTTTTCATAGGTATTACTTTGGCATACACGTATGGCTTTACAGATATTATTGATACTCCTTTTTAACTCTGAAAAATATTCCATGAACTTTAGAATTATTATTAGCTAGATAATTATTATTGCTGAGGCATCAAATAGCTCCAGTTCTGATTAGGACATCCTTACTTATACTGCCACGGAGATAGGGAAAAAAAAAAATTAGTTAAATATTTTCTAGACCAAAGCACCTACAAGTAAGGTTAGGGCATACCTGCTGAAAAACTGACCTCAGATTATTACCTGTATTGTTGGCTCCTGGCATTTGTTTACAAGGATTATGGTAAAGATAGTTACAGTAATGGAAAGCAGAAACATGATGGGTTTTATATCCCATGAGATGATCAGAAAAAATACCGGTTTTTTTTAAAGCTTCTGTTTTTGAGGACTTCCTTATTTTTTAAGGATAAAAAAGTCCCATTCAATTAAAATCTGAAATACTTTCAAGTTGTTTAAAATTTGCAAGCAATCATTTTTACCTTTAATGCTATTTCAGCCAATGTGGAAAAACAGATCTAAAGCACCCCTTCTGTTGGATTACAGCCCAAGTCTCCAGTCTCTTCATGGTAAATGAAAGTCACTGGGGAATCCAAGATATTTGAATTTTTTTTCAGAGAGGTGCTTTGGCATAATTTGCAGATTTTTTACATACTGCAACAGCAATCTTAACCAAATTTGGGGTTGTTTTTCTAGAAATATATATTCTTTGTTAAGCTTGTAAAAAATTAAAACATTTAGGTTTTATGAAAGCTAAAAGAAGAAAAGAGCTTTCAATAGGAAAACTCCTGCCAGCCTGAAAAACAATGCTATGAAAGACAAAGTGGGTCCATCATATGTAGGCCACCGCTGCTTATGACTAAGTACAATTATAATAGGATGGTTTAGGTTGGAAAAGAGCTCTAAGATAATTGACTCCAACCATTAACCCAGGACTGCCAGGTCTGTCACTAAACCATGTCCCTAAGTGCCACACCTTCACGTCTTTTAAACACCTCCAGGGGTGGTGACTCTACCACTTCCTTGGGCAGCAGGTTCCAGTGCCTGACAACCCCTTTGGTGATGAATTTTTTCCTAATATCCAAACTATACCTCCCTTGGTGCAATTCAAAACCATTTCTTCTAATGTATTGCTTTTTACTTGGAAGAAGACCTGGCTACACCCCCCTTTCAGGCAGTTGGAGAGAGTGATGAGGTTTCCCTTCAGCCAGCCTTTCTCCAGGCCAAAGACTCCCAACTCCCTCAGCTGCTCCTCATCACACTTATGCTCCAGACCCTTCCCCAGCTCTGTGCCCTTCTCTGGACTCGCTCCAGCCCCTCAATGCCTTACTTGTAGTGAGGCCCAAAACTGAACACAGGATTTGAGGTGTGGCCTCACCAGTGCCAAGTACAGGGGGGCAATCCCTGCCCTGGTCCTGCTGCCACACCATTGCTGATCCAGGCCAGGTGCCATTGGCCTTCCTGGGCCCCTGGGCACACCTGGCTCATGTTCAGCTGCTATTGACCGGCACAACCAGCTCCTTTTGTGTCAGGCAGTGGCAGAATTATAATTGCTGGTAAAGCCTCAAGGTGAAGTTGATACTTTGAACTTCTAACCTGGTTTTCGGCATAATGAATTTCATCAGTCTTTGAGGCAGAGAGGAAGCTACCAGATTATTGACAGGTATTCATTTAAGTCCTTCATTACATTAGAATTTTAGATCAGTGAAGATTCAGTCTCAAAAGGCGAATGTGTGTGTATTATACGTATGTATAAATATGTTTTATTCTCCTTTCACTCACGTGAAAGCAAAACTCCATTGATCTCAGTAGAAGAGCATTCATATTTGGATATTTTCTAGAAGTAGAATGCCTCAAAATAAGGTTTTCTTCAACTGTCTTATCTAAAAAAACCCAAGAAAACATAACAACAACCAAAAAAGATATTTTCAGCACGTGTGATCTTTATTATTTAGATATGATACTTTTTAAAGTAATTCATCATCAAAGATTTCATCCTCTATCCTTTGAAACTAAATCTTAGCGGTGTCTTCGATGGGCGCTCCTCATTTGGGCAAAATAAAGCTGATGGGTCCAGCTGGTAGACCATTCAGATGTCAGTGTAGCTACACTTCACAAAGGACATGATGGTATCTGGAACTGAACCACATGTACTGGCATGAATCACCTCAAACGTGCTAAGAGAAATTAGCCTTGGTACTGAAAGCATTTTTGCACATATTTACCACTGAGTTTGTAAGGTATACAAGAGAACTGTATTTCCCAGGTCATGTGCATAAAAGCTATATGTATATTAAGCTTACACTTGTCAAATGTATCAACAGAAATTTCTTTAGATGAAAAGTTCAAATCAAGCCAGAAAACTTTGAAATCAAGCATTCAGTGACATGCAGCTGTCTATATAAAATTTTGTACAAGGTGAATGAAAATGCAGACAGAAGGAACAAAGGTAATAAAATAACACAGAGAAACTAATCCAGACAGAAGAATATTTAATGAGGATCCAAGTGTTTTAGCCAGGCTAGGATATATGCATGACTTCGTTCTAATAAAAAAAGGTATTATGAAATTTCCTATGGCTTTAAACATAATACAGGAAATCTGATAAAGCTGAAGAGCTTGACTCCCATCCTGATGCTCCTAAAGAAAGACTGTTGTCAGGATCAGTGAATTATGTGTGACCCTAAAACCTTGTGGGAGAAGGACAGTGAAAAAAATCAATCTACATTTCTCTTCTGTTCAATGAAACTTTAAATAACGGACTATATTTCACGACACAGAATTTTTGAAGATTGGACCTTCATTTAGTTAGCAGTCCCAAGAAGTAAAGGTACATAAATGATTATATTTGTCAGGAAATCAAAACATTTTGCTTTAATTGTTGCCTCACATGACAAAGGTGGATGAAGAAATAACTGGTTTAAATCAATGGCATTGCAGTCATGCTTACTAAAGTTGTATTTTAATTCTCCTAGAATTGTGAGTAATGTATTCAGTAAAGACTAGAATAAGTATTCTAGGTCAGTGGTATTCCAAGGGGTAGAACAAGAAGATACTTAAATGGATTTATATAATAACTGCAATAAAGGTGATTAGGAAATGATCTTTTTTCTTCCGGATGGAAATTAAACCACATTCTTACCCAGGTGGTACTTACGTGATAAAATACATTTGAGCAGAAAAATAATTAATGTGTAATTTTGGGTTTTAGACGTCCATGAGCAAGGCCAGCAAGGAGAACCTGCACTCACACAGTGAGTGTGAAAGGAAACCAGAGTGCTTAGAGTTCATGAAAGGAAACATCGAGTGCTTAGAGTCGGTGACTGTTAAGGGGTACTGAGGCACCCATTTGCTGGCCTGAGGGAGAGTCATGAGCAGCACGCTGCCCACTGGGAGTTACGATCCGTCACGTTCCGAAAGGATGCCCCAGCTTGTGGAGAGCACAGACTATTACCTGCTACTTCTTTTTCATGTAGGTACAAATGACACTGCAAGCCAAAAAATGGGCATGATCAAGGAAGACTAGAAAGCTCTGGTGAGGCACATGGAAAACATCACTGCTTAAGTCATCTTTTCATCTATTCTACTGCTTAGAGAAACATGGAGAGTCAGAAGCAGACTGATGGTTCATTTTAAAAACAGAATAAAACGAAATTTATATGATTTGTGTATTTTTCTGCCCAGAGTATTAATTTTTACAAATTTATAAGTTCTTTCAGTAAAACAAAAAGTTAATTCTTTAGTCCCGGGATGATGAGAAAAGATGTGTCCCTGTGATTTTTCCCCTGTGCCAGTGATTAGGGAAGAAGATTTAGGCTCAGTATGTTGGCATTGTTGTGCAGCCAAACTACTGCGAAAGTGAAAACAAGTTTCTGGCTGTGGCAGAGAAACACTGTCAAATTTTATTGCAGCAGTTTGAGATGCTATGAATCCTGAAATTCTGCCTTGCCTTTCTGACAGAGGTCAGTGCCCTTGCTCTGCATCAGAAGGAACAAGTGTCATCTGGGCCCCATGTCCAACATGTTAGATCCTGTACCCTCTCCATCTGCAGCTGGAGCTAAAAAGTCAAGAACTGCACTGCTGGATCCATGTTCATTTCTATTGACTGCTGCAGGGAAAGTGTAACAAAGCTCCACCCAAAATGTTTCCAACAGGAATTGTAGCTGTTTATCTGCAAAAATCATCATGGCAAAATTAAGAAATGGAGCTACATTGTTGAGTTTCACCAGATTTAAATCTTTGAGAGGTACACCATGCTTTATATTCAGACAGGAACAAAAGGTTCACTTAGTTTATGGAGTTATTGCTGATATTTCATATAAAATGAAAGGTTTCTGTCTTCCAGAAATGGTTATTTTACTCTATTTGTCAGTGTTCTAGTGAGGTTACAAAACACTGCCTCATTAGCCTACTACCAAGAGTTTCAAAAATTTCCAACATATTTTATTTCAATGTACAGAAGTAGAGAGAATCTCTTTTTTTATAACTGTAAAATATATCTGCAGAAACTTCCAAGAACGTGTATTTTCTCTTGTGACAGTACAATTATTTTACCTTGAATTGTAGGAGAAAAATCAAGTTTGTAATAGGAAACTGTGCTTGTAGAGAGATGGATTGCAGAGCCCTAGCTGCTTATCTATACTAAATTAAAGTGTTTTCTAGAGTTTTTTTAGCCAAAATAGGCAATTAGCAATTAAAGTGATAGGTACGGTAAAAATGTGCAGATTTAAAAAAAAACAGAATCCAAAACCCACAAAACTAGGCAAACAACAAAACAAAAAAACAAACAAAAAAAGTGCTGCAAATTTAAATCACTCTGAATAGTGTCCAGATTGTATAGTGCCTTCAGATTGAAAGCGTACTGAAGAACAACTTTCAGCCAGTCAAAATTTTTATAGCAAAAATTAAGTTTCACTGAAAAAGGCAAAATTCTGAAACACTAAATATTTTGTTTAAAATAAATTACCTCGGGTTCATCAAGTTTTGTTGAACGGCAGGCAGCAGATAAAGATCTGGAGCCGTAGTGGGCTGTCACCTGCCACTCTGATTATCTGGTCAGTTGGCAAGGCAGCTCCTGGAGGGCCCTGGAAGCACAGACTGATCAGTCAGGAATCCCCACCTATGGAAGCAGCTCCACACACTTGGCCCATTCATTTTCAGCAGGTGACAGCTTAGGGCCTCTTTCATAGATTCTCTTTTATTGTTCTGGTGGAGATACATTAGTCTGGTTTCTCGTAAGTACATATCAAATGAATTTAAAATTCTTCCAGAAGAGAGCTGGGAGTTTTAATTT
>VZTF01007877.1:471160-506963 GCA_013397755.1 Cnemophilus loriae
CTCTCCTCTCCTCTCCTCTCCTCTCCTCTCCTCGTTTTTTTTTCTAAGTTAAAATCTAAACTTATGTAGCTATGGTGCATATTACAATAATTATTTCTTGCTAGGAGGAAGGGAAAATACTGTATTTCTTTACAGTGCAAACTGATTCCGTTGGAATTTCAACCTGCTGGTTTGTGATGTTCAGATACAGTGTTGCATCTTCAGGGAAGATATTTTGGTGCAAAGCCTTTTATTTATCCCTTTCCAAAGACACGATCATAAGCCAATTTTCCTTCTGTCTAGTTTCATTAAATTACCTGATTTGAAAACAGCACCAGCAAAGCACCTAAACATCTTGCCTTCTCTTAGGGAATTAGCATTTTCCTTTGATGTGGTTCAAAGTGGGAAACCACATTAATGTGGGATTCAGCCAATTTCTCCTATTGCATTGAGATCAACTGCAAAAAAAGGCTTTGTACTGGCCTCTCTGGCCAAATGTTAGCTTGGCATATTTCACAAAAGAGAAGGAGGTTTAGGTACAGCTTCAGTGAAATTCTATCCTGTCTGATACCCCAAAAGAGTTTCTCAGGTCATAATTAATTGAATTTTGTTTGGTGTGATCAAACACAGGGCAAGAAGCAAACCTTGACCTGCACCTTTGATTTTTAATGACAGAAGAATGATTAAAGACAGGCATAGAGTCCTAAGGGCTTCACAGGCCCATTGGTCCTGCCAAAGGCTCTTTACACCAGCTGGTCTATCCTACGGACAGCCAGGATACTATGGCAGGGAGTAAAGCTCAGCTTCAGAAGCAGAAAGCTTTCTCTATGTATTCCTGCATATAAGAATCCTATTGCAAATGGAAGTCAAAAATCAGATGCAAAAGCTGTTTTTAAAGCCAAATAATATTTTAAAAAAACACCTCTAATGCTCTAGAATGTAGTCACAGATCACAACATAAATGCTTTTTGTCACAGTGTATTTGGGGTATTTGATAACTTTTCATATTTCAAGGCTGTTCTGATATATAAAAATGGATTCAGATCTAGCTACAGGAAACTGAAGACCTGTGTATACCACTGAAAGCACTTTCTATTGTGATCATTCTCCCCCAGAAGCCAGTTAAACTCCTTATGAGCAGAAACACTCAGTGTCTGAGTAAGTGTATTAGAAAGGACTCATAAGTGAAGTGCATCACTGCATTGGGAAGCAGTTAGAATGAAAAGGGTTTACCTAGAGTGGCAACACTCTCTTTCTCATTGTCTGCCTTATGGAGGAGAAAAAGTATCATGAGTAAGCTGTGAGCAGCTGTGGGTCTCTCACCCAATGGCCAGGGCAGCTGGCCCAGGCTCCAGGACTTCTCTTGTGCCATTTTCCCAAAGCGTGCATGGAAGATGGCGCCTGGAGCACGCATTCCTGCTCTTTGATCAGGGTCTTTGCTTGTCTGAGCTAACACTATGGTGATGAAGGCCCAATTCTGAGTCCTAGAATGGCTTTACAACACAAGGACAAAGTCCAGCAGTTCATATCAAAACTGATCTCTAGTTAGAGGACTTGTTCGTATTTTCTGGAATTTCTTTGCACATATTCTCTGATAATATTTGCCATTTATTTCAAAAGAAAAAAAAAAGAAAAAAAAAGAAAAAAAAAGAAGAGAAGCTGTGCCATTAGCTCTAGGGTGCTTGTTGCTATAAAACAAATAACCTTTCTTCAAAATCTGTAACAATAAACAGTAGTCTCACAATAAACAGTAACTAAATATTTCACTATCCTTGAAGTCCTATTGTTTCATTTATAAGAAGCCTTGGGTGTTTTGTCTCTCAAGAAGAGATGTAAGAGTTACATTTTTGTAACTCCTAGCAATCAAGTAAACCAATCTAAAAGATAAAAAACACATTTCAGCCAAACCTTTGTCCAATATACAATCAGGACTAGCAGAATAATACTTTGCATTTAACATAGTATTATCCCTGGCATACAATTCAAAGGTTCAAATTTATACCTAATTACCAAATAATTAGAAGGATAGTATTCCAATTAAAATATTTCATTTGTTGTATAATCAACCCTATTTGTAAAGAGAGAGTATGTGCATACGTACAAACTAGTGCTTGTTTTCAGGGATGCTTTTTTAAGACAGCTTGAATGTAAACAAGGATCAGTAGACATCAGAAAACTGTGCTTTTATCCAGCTTAAAATCAGGTCACAACGGCCTGAAATCTAGAGAGAAATTATTTATTTTTGTTATTGGTTTTAAATGTGTACCTCATTTAAATATATATCTAGTCTAAACCAAAGAAAAAGAAAATACACAAAGAAAATTTACGGCATGTTTTACAGTAGAGTAAGTTAGGACATGGCTCAAAGCCTTCTCCGGGATATTTTCTCCCCTGATTAAAAGCATTTACTATTGTCAGCTTTCCCCAAATTCTCATATTCCTATCAATCACCAGCCTGAAGTTGTTCTGAAAGCAATTGAAAAGACTTCTTGTTTCAGTAACTAATTATGCTGTGAATACTTCTCTAGGGGAGGTCTAAGGCCCAATAATAGAAGTAACTTTTCTGAAAACAAGTGCAGTGACTTTGCCTGCTGAGAGCTACATTGAAAGGCCTTGCCAAGCCAGGAGATAAATTGGATTCCCAGTGCTGTTGAAAAAACAATCAGTTTGTAGGCTCCAATGTACCAGAACAGCTGAAATACCAAATAGGCATGTGCAAGTCCTAATTAATTAAATCTAATGATCTTGTCAAATGGTAGGATTTTCTACAACACAAAGTGTTTGTTATAAATAAACAAAAATGAAAGTTCATGCTGAAAGACAATGCATCAGTATGGTATCTTATGACATATTCCCTATATTCTCTTAAATGAAGAGGAATTGTGATCCATTGTGAACGTATCTACTGAACAGCATTTGCTTCCCACAAATCCTAAAACTGTAAAATGAATTATCAGTGTTTGTTGGCAGATACTGAGTTGGCCTCTTTCATCCATATTTTCGCTGTCATTTCATATTACTCCAGTTTTTCTATGTGTTGTTTACCTCAAGATATTTTCATCATGCTAATGTCACTACTTTTCAATTATGCATGTAAATCCTTTTGTAAAGGATATCTGCCACAAAGCACTTCCATACATCTCTCCATATGAAACAGTTCTGGCCTCCTTTACATAAATGAATTAACATCTTTCTTGGAATGATCATAACTTGAAGCAAATCTACTGACCGTAAATGACTAAAACCAAGGACAAGCCATTGCTGGAGCAGCCTGGCCTCCCAGCTGGTGTGAACTGGTGTATTTCCATTCAACTGAAAGGATGCAGATTAGCCCAGCTTCAGTGATTTTGCTGAAACTATGCCATTTAACAACAGCTGAGACATGAAGCCAAATGAGAATATGATATCACTTAAAGTCTTTCTGGTTCTCTCTTAGGGAAACTATTGCAGTTGCCACTTTGCATCAAAACATTATTTAAACACTTCCTATTTCCATTAGTTTTATTTTATATATTCATATATTTTCTTCACGTTTAAGGGCATTGCCATTTCAAAATAGCTTATTTAGGTTATCATATATTAAAATATGATAGCTATCACACCTGACAAGATATATGCTACTGAAAACTCTCAAAAACTTAAGCAAAAACTCTTTTTAAGGACAAAGTAAGTAAACCAAACCAAAATTTAAAAAAAAACCCACCAGTCAGCATTAAAAAAAAACTACAAGAAAACTAATACAAAGTGAGAAGGCTCCTTACAAGGACAACGTGGACATGTAGATTCCAATTATTGCAGTAACTTCAGCTTCAACCTATTTATGATTCTAATCAAGTCAGACATATTACAAGCACCCACTAGTGACTGTATTATTTCTATTTCTAGCTTGGGCCTACCTATAAAATGAGTTTGGGAAACCACATAAGCTGGACACAGATAAATCATGACAGACACAGAAAAACCATGATGAGACATAACCAAAGGAGAAATTGTCTTTTCCCAGGAGTAAGCCAAGATGGAACTTACTCAGATACACTGATTTCTTAACTACAGCCATACTCTGCTTGTTCAGGAATGCAACGCACATGATGATAGAAGACATCATGGAAAATTAGAACGTGTCTTTCCACTCACTATTTCACGTCTGAACCTTCTTGTGATGTAATGGTAGATAGAAACATGTGAGAAATTTTTATTTCCATAGTACCACACAAAGTCTTTATGTCAGTGTAACTTATGAAGATTCTTGATGCATTTAAATGGGGAAATGCAGATACCCTATAAAACCTAAAACTTTGCAGCTTCAGGTTTTTTATTGCAGTCTATTCTTAGACTCATTTTTTTGCTTACTTAACTTACTTGAGTTTGATATAGCCTTTTGATTTTCCATTTGTATCAACTACAATTTGTTTTGTGAAGGAGATCATAAATCTTAAATGAAATATAGCTGAGTCCGCGGTTGTGAAAAATTCCCATAGGATTCTTCAACATACAATTATTTTATATTCTATTTAATTGACCACCTAAATTATTTGCTACTTTATGGACCTTTCACATTTGTTTGCAGAAAGCATTTATTACAGATTAAGTAATAAAACAATGAAGGAAAAAGAAACTAGTATTAGGAGAAGACACTCCGAGGACACTTAATTAATATTGAGTACAAAGGGGGAACATAGGTAATAATTCATGATTTATATATGGCCTTTGATGAGGTACATTGTGTCATTTCTTTCGAAGCTCTGTAATACACATTTAGATAATAACAAGGCAGTCAGTATTAAACTGGAAACATGAAAATGGATCCAGATAACGTACTTGTAATATAGCATAGTTCTGTTAAATAAGCTGAGATGTGAAAGAAGAACTCAAGTTAGCATTTTTATAGCTAATGTCTTCAGACTGTGTTCAGTTCACATTTAACTAAGAGTAAGAAGAAATTATAAGAATTGAAATACATTAAAATGCCAAAAGCACTTAGGTCTTGCAATGTGCAGCCAAAAAAATTCACGCACCTTGACTATTCTAGGGGTTTTATAGTTTGTTTGATTTAATATGAAAAAGCAAGAACGTACAAAGCAGAAATGAAAGAGCTTCCCTAATCAGTGTGTTGCAGCTCCCCAAGACAAGACTGCATGTATCTTGCTTTAGTAAGATTCCTGAGCGAGGTTTTTGAGTGCATAAGTTCCTGTTGCCTGAGGTGTGGCATAGAGGTAGAAATTAATGAGATAGTCCCAGAATAGCTAAAGGGTAAAGGTCTGCTAGTGGAGGAATATGTACCTAAATGGTCAGCAATGGAAATGAGGTCCACAGGAGAACAAGGGTGTAATTCAGGGTGACTGAAGCTGGATGCTTACACTCACTGCATGCTGAGCCTACATCTAAAGACAACCTCAGCACGTAACAGCTACCCGAGGGTAACTCTGTTCCTTCTGTTTCTGCTTTGCATGAAAGAAAACACAGGCTTGTGAACTGATCAGAGATGGATTAAAACAAAACGTAGGCAAAAGACTCAAAGGTAAAGTGAACCTGAACCGTAAGAGTAATAGATAAGGAAAAGATGGAAGACTTCTATGAATATAGCAAAAAGCAACAGATTTCCAACACAGCTATGGAACAGCTATCCTTCTGTAGAGCTGTTCGCCAGCTGTAGCCCAATAGGAAGACATATTTACAGCTGAATCCCTGACTTCATAGATTTCACGCGACTCATGTGACCTGGGCCAAAGGTTAAAATCAGGGAAGATGTGTTGTGCTGTTCATTCAAGGCCAGTTTGTGGCACGAAGGTAAACTGGTTAAACCCATCTATCTCAGACATACCTTTGTTACCTAGAAATCAGAAAAAAATACTTAATATTGAGCATTTAGAAGCATACTTACACGCATGATATAAGTGCTGAATATCAACACTGTGACCTACACAAAACAGAGGTGCAAAGTCTGCTGCTTTCAAGGTACAAATGTAATGCAATTCAACTATAGCACATTGTTTCCAGATGTAAATTTAAAAAGCCTAGAATAGGAAGAAAGAGATAAAAGTCTACAAAAGGTATAAAAATTAGCTTGCTACCTACCTGGAGGTAAATTTAGGGTGATAGAAAACAGAATCTCCCCCCTCCCCTTTCAGCAGAATATGACATATTTGACATCTATGACAGTTCTCAAGAGCTTTGAAAGAGGTTGTGCTACTGCCAATATCAGCCAGCTACTGTGTTGTAAATCTGACACAGACTCCAGCTGAGTTGTTGGCAATATTAAGCCCAAGGTAATATATTACTCACTTTCCATGATAACCAATGCTGATCTCTACTTCAGCATTCCTGTAGGAAACACAATAAAAATCATGTAAATTCCAGCTGCTGCGTGCTGTTCTTGTTAGGAAGGTACACAAATAAGACTGCATGATACAGAAGATTAAGAAAGGCATTTCAATAATGAGTACATGTTTTGTCTGTTAAAGATATTTAAATTTTCTTCATTTTTATTGAAGTTCTTGGTGAATCTTCAGTCAGTTTTTTAAAATAAGCATCTGCCTGAGTGCAGTTTGGGTTTGAAAAAATATCTTGTATTTCTATTTAAAAAGAATTTTTAAAAAAGCAGTCTGTCTGAGCAAATCAGAATTTTTACCTTCTGTCTGGTCCAACGTGATGCACTACTTTAGTCTATCCCAAGAACAGCTGCTATCAGTTACAGATATCACTGAAACAGGAACCGTGGGTCAACTCTTCTTTCTCTTGATTTTGAGAATACAGATTGTCTTTTCTTAGCTAATAATTACTATATGTGTGCTTATTTGCAGTTCTAACTTCTCTTTCTATTTCCAGATGGTTCTGTCTCTGTACTTACAATTCATTCTCTGAGATGGGGAGAAAGAATTGGTGTATGGGATCTCTTGCAGAGTGGGAAGGAAAAGGCATCTTTCTGAGTGTTCTTGACCATCCTTACACCTGTGATTTAGATCATTCTAGCATTATATTATTTATTTTCCTTTGACAGCAACAAAACATTTCACTGTTTCTATTTCACAAACACGTTTGATGTGAACTATGTGGGGAAAGGTGTGAAAGGCCTTTCAAAGACAAATCCTTCAACAGAGATATGGGTTTTTTTTTAATATTAACTCACCAAAATATCATCTAGAAATGTATATTTTAATAGCGTGAAGAAATCACAACTACAGCAACAGCATTCTTTTTGTTCTTCACAATTATGCTTGTGGCAATTCTAATTAAAACAGATGTTATTGTGCATAAATAGCAAGTACATTTATCATGCTATTGATAACAAAAAATAAGTCATTCTCTTTATGGTTTGAAATTTTCCTGTAATTTATTTTTTTTAAAGAACATCTGAAAATAAAACAGCAAAGGCCTAAAAATTCTTAGGACATTGTTCTACACTTCCAATTTATTCAAAACAATGGACAGAATAGAGAGACGAGGAAAAAAATAAGTCTGCTTTCCATATACAAGATTCTTTAAAGAGGACTGTGCTTTTACCACATTGAGAAAGCCTCTAAAATTCAAAATACATTTGTTCACCTTTCAAAACCACCTTTCATTCAGATGATTTTCTTTTAGACATGAAGGGAAAGAGTTTTGATAGAGTTTTGATTAACCTAAACCAAGACATGTTCTTCTTACTTTACTCTTCCATCCTCTCAGAAGCAGCTTCTCGTGTGCTACATCACAAAACAAAGGGCTTTGGCAGACTGGTGCCTGCAGAAAAGAGTCTCTAAAGATCAACTGGCACCTGCAGTCTGAGTTTATCCACCCAAGGCACATGTGTGAAACGAATTCTCCAGCACAATGTGCTTACAGCTTGTACCACAGGAAGATGGTGATTTAAAATGCATGCAATAACCAAATTTGAATTAAAAAAAAATAAAATTTTAGCCTCATATAGTCAATGTAGTCAACAGTTTCTTTGAATATCTTTTGCACTCTATTAATAAAGGCAATGACCAGTAATTCATGTACAACATACATTGTGCTGTTTTCATGGATTTTGACTTGATAACTACTTTGGTCTAAATAGTAATTTTATTTTTTTTCTCTCTACAGTGGTAAGAAATTAAATTCTATGTTGCAACACAGATGTTTAATGTCATTTAGCTCCATGCAAAAATTTATTGAGATAACACTGTGCAAAAATATGCAATGCTGATAGAGAGGCCAAAATCTTAGCCCAGAGTTCAGACATGAAGTTTGTAAGTCGAAGTCCATCATCTACAGAGCATAATAACTTTGCAAATATAGTAATTTCTCATTGTTTTTGTTTGTTACCATCTTAGTTTGATTTGTTTCCATGGGTTGGGATTTTTGGGGGGGGGGGTTTCACCTGGGTTCTGAGTTTCTACAGTGAGCTCTCTCCACTTCTGTTAGAACGGTGAATGAATGAGGATGCCCACAGGCTCAGAAGTTTGGGTCCAGACACGCCAGTGTCCAAAGTCATGCTGCAGTTTTTGCTTACCTGATAACATGAGGCAATAGCAATTTTTTACTGTGAATCTTCATTTTATGCTTTTTTGCTTACGCAATTTTTATTCAAAGAGGAAAAGAGTACAGCAGTTTTTAACTTTTGGTTAAACTATTACATGTGTGATACATATAAATAGAAATGTTTCCTGTGAGAAACGACTGACTTTTATCAGGAGAGCTCTATAATTACTTGAGCTCAAAATCCAATTGTCTTGAAAGAACTCTGATGGTAATAAAAGAAAAAAGAAGAGCCTAAGTGTAAAAAAATTCAAAACAAAAATAATTTGTAAATAGCAAAATAAGAATTTTAATCTACATTAACATAAAGAAGCACAGGCAAACATGGAATAAACAAGCAGTAAATTGTCAGCTTGTTATAAGTCTGTTTTGTTGTCCACGAGTGATGTAGAAAGGTTATTTTTTTACTTAATTGTAAAGTAGCACAGCTGATTAGTTATTTTAAGTGCAGTGGGCTAGCAGAGAAATAATGACTATAATAATAGAACAAAAAAGGGGTAAATTAGATTGTGTGATCACAGCAAAACAGGTTCTGGCACTGTGGTTGACAATGAAGACAATGGAGAGCAATGCAGTAAAAAAGGAGAAGGACCAAGATAGCCTGCCTGCTTCCTGCATGTGAGCAGACCAACTGGAAATTAATGCATATAGGTCTGAGAGAAAGTCAAAGATACTGAAAGTAATATTGTGAAATGGAAGTAAATTAAAGAAAAATCATAGCTCCTCTGTTAAAGGAATAATCTTTCTGAGTATAGAACTGAAGTTTCTCAGACTGCCTACACTGTCCTGGTCCTGTCCAGAGTATAGGCATTAAACACTTCTCGAGTACAGCAGCGCATCTAACAGCACATTATGCTTCACATGCACTCTGACGAAAAAAAAAGCCTCCATTCATCCCTCTGATCAGGACAAGTCAGAGTGCTCCACGAGGCAGACCTATCCCACAGTACAGGTGCAATATTGCTGTTCAAATCAGTTTCTTCTCATTTCCTAGGCAGTTTCTACCTTGGAATATCTATTGACAGACTTTTATATGTATCTAAACCTTAGGGTTAAATTCTGTGCGGTACTTGCATGGTCCAGCCTTTGGTGAATGATTCGCATTGATAATATGGTGAAACAAAAATTTGAGAAGAAGTATTATGTATATCTGGGCAGAATACTCAAAACCATCTGAATCCATTTGCCTAAACTGATCTTGTAAAGTGGAGGATAACCATCAGCAGGATTAAAAAGCAATCAGAGAATTATGAGGCTTTTGATACAAAGCAGGAATTAGCCTGATAAGAAGTATAAAAACAACATGAAATTCATAACAGGAGGAAGAGACTCTAGAGTGGAAACAACAGGAGTGAAACCTGATTTGGCACTGCCAGAGGGCTCTTTGTGCCACTACAGATACTGCCCAGCCCAGAGCAGCCTGAGTGTCCTGGCCCTTGGGAGTGGCTGCTCCCTGTGGGCGAGGGACATTGATGGACACATGGAGCTGTGGGTCCCACATGTCCAGTGGTGTGACAGCAGGACAGACCCACTGCCAGGAGACTGGGGCATTACTGACAACCCACACACTCTGCTGGAGGAGCTCTGCCTGTAACAGTATGTATGTCCCTGTACATGCCATTGCATAATCACATTTTGGTGTGATTAGAACCTCTGGGAATAAATTTGTCATAAGCTAAAGGCATCTATAAAACTGTACATGTTTAACATCCCATGTCCACTCTTGCAGCTATTCTGTTCTATTACCGGTATCGATCCTGTATGTTTGCTGATGGCTGGGTAACTGCACGTTGTTTATATGTCAAGAAATTGTTTCAATCCCAATCTGGTTTAAATTATTTTTACTTTGACAAATTCCAACTGGGAGAACTCATTTAGTGATATCAAAAATGTCCATTGGTGAGAGAAAACAAGATTTGTTAACTAAAAAATTATATATTAAAAATGGTGATGTTTGCTTTATAAAGTATTTTGTTAAAAAAATCAAAGAATATCATGAAAGAAAACTGGTTAAGCGAATGAAGAAGGATATCATCATAATCTATCACTGGTCACTGTAGTCTTTCCTACTGACTACAGTCAGTATAGTACAACTGAGAACACTAAACAGCATGAAGTCATTATTCAGCACATTGTTCACTAATGTGAGGGTTTCTCTGCTTGTTGGTGGCCTGAAACACCTGGGCTTGTCTCTAGCTCTGTTAGCAATGATGACTCTAGGGAATCTCATTTACATGAAGGTCTGCTTTTACCTCATGTGTATCTAGAGAGAAATTTTTAAAACAAATTCAGTATCTTTTTAATGAGGTGCTGAATAGAGAATCTGCATTTTTACTTCACTTTTCAGCATACCTTTAGAGCCTACCTGTTCATTTTGCTTTATAGCAACAACCAAGTACTAAAAATCATTAAAGATAACAACAATTGCCCGATGTTCCTGATAGCTCATTATCACCACTTCAGCATTTATTTATTTCTTTCCCTACTTTGATGATACTGTGATAAAACTCCTGGATACTTTCACTAGATAGAACCTAGGTTGCACTTTAATAAACCAATATGACAATATTATTAATCACTTAAATTAATCATTATTAATTAAATTAATGTTATCAAAAGATGAATATATGATAAAGTAGGGAGAGAACAGTCAGAAGAAAGTTAGAGATATTCAAGCTGGCAGGGTTTGATGAAATTCTCCTTAGAGCACTAAAGGAACAACCTGATGCAGGTCTGAACAGTTAGTGATTAATACTGAGAGTTCTTGGAATAGAAGGCAGATCCCAGAGGGCTGGTGGAACAAAAACCCAAAACTTACTTGCATTAAGAAAGGCAGAAAAGTAGGGTAAGTAGAGTTATAGAGAAGTGGGTCTGATTTTGTTTTCAGAAAAAAATTCCTGTCAGTTACGAAATAAAACATAAGCCTATAGAGAAACTTATGGCAGTAGGAGAAAGAGCTCAAATTGATGTATTTAGACTGAATAGTAGAAAACCATTTTGTTTATTTGTTTGACAGGATAACTATGCTATTGGGTAAAGAATAATCAGCAGAGGGCTTATATCAGCACTTCAGAAAGGCTGTTGATGTTTGTACGGCAACCTCTTGAATATTTGCCAGAGTAGGTACGTAATTAGGTGAAAAATCACACTCCAAAGACTATCTAGATGTAGTTTTCAATCAAGGTGGAGAAGCTACAATTTGAAAAGTTTAGTGAGGGATCAATCTGTACATATTTTTGCTACTGGCCAGGTTGACTGAATAGACAATACATATATTCCATCTGCTGTGGTTAATGAGTTCCAAGCACTCTGTAGGTAAGAATTCAAATCTGAAATCCTTTTAACTATTTGGAAAAAATATCCAAAATGAGCAGCATGAAGTTTAGTAAGCACTAGTACAAAGAATAAAACTGTGGAAGGTTAATATTAAAATGAGAAAGATTAAGATTGTGTTGGACTTAGACAAAATATACAAGACAAGATGATACAGGAAGGAAAATCTTAATCTGGAGTGTAGTCAGCAGGAGTATTGGATGAGGAGCATAGAAAGTGTTTGTTCTTCTGTTCTCTTTGTCCCACTTAAGACTTCTAATAGTGTACTGCATCTGCTTTAGGTCACACAATTTTTAGAAACACAACTGATGGAAGTCTGCAGAAAAGGAACAAAACAAATGAAAATTAAAAAAATAAGACATTATTTTGAAAGGCTGAAGAAATGTATTTTAGCTTTAAAAAAAAAAAAGGAAAAAGGTATAGGGATAGTGCTAACGGTCTTCTAGCATATAAAATGTGATTAAAAAGAGGATGACACTGAGTTACTTACCCACCACAGGATTTATCTATTCAGGGAAGGACAAGAAAACAATTTAGCTTTCAGAATAGAGGAATTAAATTAGACATTAGGAAAAACGTGGGGTTTTTTTAGTGCAACAGACGGTAAAACAATTAAAAAGGAAACCTAAAGAATATCTCTAAGTTTGGAAGTTTTAGGTAAGGTTAGCAAACATGTATCAGTCAGTGCCCAAAGACTACAAATACACATAGTTCTGAAACAAAAGACTAAAACATCCTTTGATGTTTTGGCATTCTTTTCTGTGCCTGATGCTGCCATTTTCTTATTGACATTTTGGAAAATTCCAAGTTGTTTAGAGTAACCACAGGATTTATTTTATTTATTCTTCAAATCTTGTACATTTTAGTCATTGAAAATCCATTTGAGATAATAGTACTTTACTCAACATCATTGGTTGCACTTCAATTATGTTTTTATCCTCTGGAGAAACTTTCATAAAGGCATGAACCTTGAGGTCAGTTTCAGTAATAAATATAAAAAAAATTGTTGATTAAATTAGCTATCCTGCAGAGCTTAGTATATTAGTGGTGTCTGATTTATTTGGTTTGTGTGTCAGTCTGCATTTTTTATCTGTATCACTTATTTTGCTAGAAAAGTAAAACCAAGTTTTAATTGCTAGGGATCATTCTTTTACTTGTACAAGAAAGGAATTGATGTTTACTTTTTTTACTTCTAGAAAAATGTACACAAAATGATAAATCTAAAACTCTTAAGATCATTCTCAGTCTGATAGTACTGCTTTATTGAATTTCACCACCAATGGAAAGTAACTTTCCTTGTCTACAATAATTTCAAATAAAAAAAACAATATAGGCATACATCTTTTTTTCGAATGAATGCTGCTCCATTCCTGGTGTGTGTATGTATATATATATATATATATATATATATATACAGTCATTTTTAGTAATTAAAGATTAAAATATGAAGATCATTCATCAAAGTTGATTTATAAGGCAGTGGTGAATTAATTCTATATGTCAGTGAAAAATTAATTATATATGCATCTATAATAATACTTTATGCAGTTTTGCTTAGCAGTGTGTTAATACTGTAGTTCTTCCACAGGAATATATTTGATGGAATGGAGCACTGCACATTTAGAAAACTTCAGATTTGCCCTTGTGAAAAGGTAAAGAGACAATGTATTTATCAAGAGCTGCAAATCCAAAATTCTTTGATTTGTAAAACTGCTTCTCAGAGAGTTAAAATTAAACAGAGCAACTGCAGAGTCCACATCTGATTTGTTAAGGTGCACAGACACATCACTAAGCCCTGGGCTGAGGTTTAGCCAAGCGAACTGACCATGAGAAACTGCGGGATGTAGGAGCAAGAAGCTGTAATGAGTCTCACTATAAGAAATGGTTGGATTTCACTGATGGTTAAGGGAGGGAGAGGCAACAGACCAAACCTGTGAGCCTCACAGGTTTTGGAGAATTAGGAGAATTGGAGACTTCCTGGGAGTGAAATCTCTCAATGCCAGAGTGAAAATCTACCACGACCTTGGTAAGATGGCCTGAGCTGTGTCACTTGCAGTGCTGAGGCTGGAATGTCATAGGTAACTATAACAGAAGTGGCAATTTTAGCTATAGATACAGCAAAATTGGGACTGTTTAATTTAGGAAGGCCTTTGTACCTGGGAGGAGACAAGGATGAAGGAAGGGAATGATCAGTGTGGGTGGAGGAAAAAGAAGAATGGGAAATGGAGAGGAAGGAGGATAAAGGGAACCAGATGAGCAAGAAATAATGCAGATCAATGCATTTGCCTGATTGAGGCACCTGACTACAGCAGGGTGTCCTGTTTTCTTATTAAAATTCCCTCCTGAAAACTTTCTGTGTAAACTGCTGGGACCCCTCTTTGATCTCTGTGTTCATTTACATGTGTGTATGAATAGATTTTGCTATTAAATTTTGAGCTGGACTAGCCAGTAAGTCAGGTGAAACAATAAAGGAAACAGGCCTTAGCCATAACTGGGTAAAGGGATGGGGATCTGCATAGGGATACGAAAAGAACTGGAGTCTGTGGTAACATTCCAGGTGTTTGAGAATGTGGCTATGTCTGTGAACCAAAAGGTTTAGGGCGTGTGTATTCTTCACTGAGTGAACCTAAACTCTGATCAGCCAGAGAGGAGGAACAGGCCAGTGCAGACTGTGTTGCCCTCCTTTATGCAGTGCCAGTAAAGACACTGCTGTATGTTTTTGCTATTTTCTATGGCTAGCTGTGTTTGCACCACGAGTGGGTGGGTGACGAGCACCTACCAGGAATACTCGCCACTGTTGGCTGGAGCCATGGCAACCTGGCTATCTCACACTGGGTCTGAATGAACCACAGGGTCTGAGATAAATCTGACTCTATTGGAACAGGAAGGAAAATCTTCCTTTGTCCCAAAGCCCACACATTTGGCTCCACATAATAGAGTTTGTATGAGGGCATTCAGGAAGCACACTTCCAATAGTTTTCCTGGTCTGCTATGGACTCAGGGAAGAGAAGGAACCCATCTCACTACAACTTCCTTTCAGGGAGCTGTAGAGAATAATAAGGTCTCACCTGAGCCTCCTTTTCTCCAGGCTAAACAACTCCAGTTCTCTCAGCTACACCCCATAAAACTTGTTCTCTAGACCCTTCACCAGCTTAATTACTTTTCTTTGGATACACTCGCCTCACCACCAGAACTTGCATAATGGTTTCCCACAGCAATATTCCCAGTATTCCAATAATCCCTAAAGGGCATTGTCCACCTTCTGGAAAAATACCTTGTCTTCAGCTTAAACTAATATGGATGGGTTATAGCTACAAGGATATTTAGCTTGAGATTTTTTCAGAACATACCCATTTGAGGCTGCAGCCTGCTGCTTTCCCTCACCTTGTAATAGATGTACTTACTGACACCCTGGTGCAAATATTGCCTTTACAGTCCCTCAGAATTCTTATCTTTCAGTGATCAGATACAGAAAGGATAATGCCACAATGGACATCGGCAAAACAATTCTCAAAGTAAAAATCTTTGCTTATTCACGAGACAGTTCTAAATACAACTTATAGAGATATAAATGACAACCGTAAGGGATTAAGGAACTTGTGAGTATTTCCTTCGGTTACACAGCAACACATCATTTGCAAACTTCCTGGAATAAGCTGAAGGATGCATCCATAAGCAAAAAGCAATCCAATAATTCTCTTCTGGACTGTCTTGTGTGTTCTAGCACCTGATAATGATTAAAAATCATGCATGACTTACTCTGTACATCCAGATGAAAAATTTTGGAGTAGAATTTAAAAGAGGTTTAATCAGTCCTATTGCCAAAACTTGATTAGAATATGCCTTGGGTAAAAATTTAACAAAAGACAGCTTTACATTCTTTGGTACTGAAAGTAGGAACTACTTTTTCAGATGGAACTGATGTGAATTTCATATATCAAGTATAAACAGATAAAAGACTTGCTATATTCAGGACAGTAATAAATCTATGATGTGACTGTTGAGGCGCTGAGCAGTTTTCACAAATGTCCAATCCTAAAAAGCCCCCAGGGCAAAACGATGGCTGCTAAAGAAAGCTCTAATTAATTAGGTGAAGAGTAAGTGTATGTTTGCAATACCTATAGAAGAGTCTGCTGATGTTCAGAAGATCATGATAAAAATAATGTATTTTTAGTGCTGTAATTCTTTTTCTAATTTAGGGAGGAATGAACAAAGAAAAAGGAAAGCTACACAGCAAAAATACAAATGAAAGGAACTGAAATATTTATTCCTTACAGAAAGTTTCTATAAGAAAGTGCAGCTTGAGAAGGGAATGTATTTATAAGTTTCATAAAACCTAATTGTGTCAGAAGTTACATCAATAAAGACAACAATATCAGGAATGAAGTCACTATTTGTGCTCACCTTAAGACAAAATATTTTCTGTGGAGAATTTTGCATTGTCGTACTCACTGCAACATATGGTACTGTAGCTATAAAGCGATTTAAATATGCTCACGCTGTCAGCTGAAAGAGATTGACAGTGTTTTAATGTAAAGAGCTGCTACCATATTCCAACAAACTTTAAAAAATTTCACTCTCTTGATAGAAAAACAGCCCTTGAATACTATTACATAGATCTACAACCTAGACATTATTATGCATTTCTGGCTTTAATTTACTAAATTGTTTTTTATAGAAGTTTTCTTTCTATTCACAAACACTCCTCTTGGTTGATTCATTCAGTGATGTCACAACTCACTCTTTGTAGTATCATATTTGTTTCCATGGAGATGGCCTGTGATACCACCAGCACAGACACTTAAGGAAACTGACTCAGAAGGGAAATGCCTATGGATCATTGATCTATATATACACACATTCATAAGACAGATCAAATCAGAGCTATAACAGATGCAAATCAAAAATAGTGGGTGCAAAAGTTATCACTTACTACAGGAAGAGTATCACTTGCTATAACTGTGTCTGCTGCTGTCAATTTATCCAATCTCAGAACTGAAGATTTAAGAAACATACCCAAGAGTCATCATTGTGATAGCTTTATGAAAATTTTTATTTATAGTTTATTAATCAGGTGCTACTGCACTTTCCAGTCTAGCACAAAGGTTGTAGAGCATGACTTATATGGTCCAGAGATACAGCAAAAGAAGAGTCACAGCTGAAATAAAGGGTAAATTCCTAAATAACCACGAGGATAGCGGTGTAAAGAGTATCTGCAGTTGCAAGAAAATTGAAGAGTCTCTGGAGGTAGAAGCAATACACTGGGTGGCTTTTTTGTTCTCAAACCAGTAGTATTTAAGCCCCATTGGAAATTTAAATTCTAAATGACAGTCTTTTGTACGAGCATTTGCCCTCTTAGTTGATCCTGCTTTTGCTGAAACACTGTGTGTACACCAAAGAATTGCCAACATCCATATTCTATGCCATAGTTGTAAATTGATTTTGATGCTGTTACTTCCAAACGTATTTTGTTTAGTGTTACCTAATTTTATTACATAATAATATGCAATTTGTATTTTTAAACATATAATAAAAAACTTATATTTACTGCAAGTCAAAAGCCTTTCTCCTCATCTTCTCTTTGCTGAAGAGGTGCCAGGCAGACCATATTTACATTAAAATCGAGCTGAAGTCCTAAAGAGTCATAAATGTGATTGGTAAGAGATGTCCCTGTCCTTATCTCCTTATCTGTCTGCACTGTATCTGAATAACAGTCCTGTCGATGGATGCGAAGGCATTATTGAGACCTTGTTCTGTACAGGAGGCTTATAAGAAAGATCCAAGCATCACAGAATCATGGAATGGTTTGGGTTGGAAGGGAAATTAAATATCATCTGTTTCCAACCCTCAGACTGAGAAAGATTTTATACCAAGTCCTGTAGTAACAGGCAGGACAAGAGGTGACGAGAAGCAGCAGTTTTAAACTGGAGGAAGGTAAGTTTAGATTGTATATAAGGAAGAAATATCTTATGGTGAGGGTGGTGGGAGACTGAAACAGGTTGTCCAGAGAAGTTCTGGATGCCCAGTCGTTGGATATGATCAGGGGCAGGTTAGACGATGTGTTGCTTAATCTGTTATAGAGAAAGATATCCCTGCCCATGGAGGGGAGTTGGACTACAAGGTCTTTAAAGGTTCTTTTCAACTCAAAGTATTCTGTGATTCCGTGATTCCATGATTAAGAATCATATCTTGTTAATGAAAAAGAATCAATAAAAGCACGTCTAAATTTCCCGAGTAAATAAATAGATGAATTTCAAGACATCTGTAATTCCAATATTCTGTTTCTCTTAAATTCAATGCATTGAAAGAATTTTCTTTTTAAAAAAATTTTTAAAACCCCATATGCATAAAATTTTTTTCTTTAAACAGATGGCAACTTAAACTATATGTCATAAGAGTGCTCATGCATGTTAATACAGACTACCCTCTCCCCCAGGCCCCAGAGGAACAAAGCAGTTGGAAGGATGTAAAATAAAGTTGACTTAAATATATGCCACATTGTATTCTTCAGAAAAACTAAATGCAGGACTCTGTCAGGAACAGCACATCAAAATTGCAAAATCTCTTTTTAAATAATCAAAATCCAGTTATAAAAAATATAGATCACTGTTAAAATAGCATCGCCTTAAAAACTTATAAAGTCAAGTGGGTCTGTCCAAAAGATTCCTATCATATTTAAGTCTACCCCTTAAAAGCCTTTCAGTCTTACAGAAAGTTACTATTCCAATTCTGCATGAAAGAAATTGTCTCCAAAGAATGTTTATTGATAAACCAAAATTAATGGACTGCATAATATTTTGCCATTTCATTCTTCTACCAATCAGCAGCTTACTTTTACACAGCCAGAAAAACAGCAGAAAGTAAGATATATTTTACTGCTTTACTTCATAAAATGTAGCATCCTGTCAATACCAAATGTGTGGGAATAAATGGCTATCTCTAATGTAATGTTCAATAGTCATAAATTCAGGTAAAGTAAAGCCCAGATATCTCACACTGAGAATTACAATATAAAATGGACATAGGCATAAAATTAATGGGCTACAGTAGACAATATGAAATAATTTTTTTTCATTGAAATGTTAATTTTACACTGTCAGAAAATAAAAGGTCTATGGATACATGATTAAATTGTTTTAGTGGAAAATGTGAATCACCTACAACCCCCTCCACTGAAAAAATAAACAATAAAGTTTGGATGTTCCTAGAGTTTTTGACTCTCAGCGAATGGTCAGATAAAGACAATAGTCTACTGATAAGTTTCCAGAATTCTTAGATTCATATGATATTTTAAGAGTTAGGTTCCCCGTGGTTTATTTGAACATGTATTTTAATGAATTAGCTGTGCAGAAATCACAGACCGAGCAGTGAAGCTCAGTTGGCTTTTGAACAGAGGCAAAGCCCCCAGAGAGGTAAGAAATGTACAAGATTCCCTGTAAAAGCCTGTGAAACTGTTTGCAGTCTTGCACTTAACTAACAGCCTCAGCATGGACAAAGTACGGAGACCAATAATGGTAAGGACAGGGTAACATTTTGGATATGACAATTATTTTGTAGCAAAAGCACTGAAGTGAATAGATTACTGCAATAATGTGAATAACCCTTATATTGACATGTTATATGTTCCATCCTCAGTGACAGGAAATTTTTTTATCCTAACCTATGCAATTTACATTATATGCTTAGAGTTAAACACAAGAAAATTTAAAATTTAGTTTATGCACTTTACAGAAATTGCCAAGAGAACGTTACATCCTCTTTTCACCTTCTGTGGAAATAGTGGCACAGCACTGGTGTGAGGCTTATTCTGCAGTACATTAATCACCTTAAACACACATGTAGTGTGACATAGCATCCTGAAGTACTTCCAGTGCTGCTGAAGAGAGAGGCACATCTCTGTATATGCTGCTATATCTCAAAACCCCCTTTGGTTTAATTCTTGTGTCTACCAGAACCCAGACATTACTTGCAGCTTTTGTCAGTGCCAGAGTCTCTGCTGGGTCACACCTACCAGCCCTCTGAAAAAGCCCAGGTTGTGAGAAAGCAGTTCATTTCAGGTATGGCTCAATCCCTATCTATTTTAGAGAGCCTTGTTCCTTCAAACAGTGCTGCAGTCTCATGCCATCCCAGGGCATGGATCAGCCATCAGGGGGCCAGGAGGGTTGGGGTTCACCGTCAGCTGTGGGACGTTATTGGCTGGACACAACCCCTGTCTTGTATCTTTGACTCTGGAGAGAACACAGATACCTCAGTTAAGGTTTATTCCTGATGTTTAGATGCAGAGGGTTGAGTGAGATACAACATTTTAAATATAATATACACATTCCTGGGAAACTAATAAATGGGCCAAACTCTGGGACTTTATTTCCACATTCCCAGCAAAGTAAAAATGTCTGTTTTCCATTTGTCTCAACTGAGGAACATGTTGTAAGACAAAAGCCATAGAAACACAACTAAATTTATATCTCTAATTGACATATATTTAGTTGGAAGTGGGTTCATCGAAAGCTTTTGAAACATGATATTTACTTAATAGCATTCAATGAGATGATGTGAGCTGCACATGCAGGAAATTGCTTTATTTCATCCTCTCAACATACAAATTATGCTACTTACACCAATTTTCCAACCTGTAACCTGGTGTGACCGCTGCGCACCACTGAGATAAAAGTTGAGCAACTTTCTTTTCAGGGAATAGTTTATTATAGAAAATTGAAGAGTAGGGTAAATTGTGGATGAGCTTGGGAAATCAGAGGCTGGATAATGTCTCTCAAAAATGTTTTAATAAAAATTGGGTAGCCATAATGCGATAGTATTTGTTGTAGTTAGAGGACACTTTCATTTCCAAAACTTTGATCAAACTGGGTTGAGTGTCTGAACTCCAGCTTTTACAAATATAGAAAAAGCTTTCTGATTTGTCCTTTATCTCTTTCATAGTTTTTGAAAATTTTATAAGTGAACAAGTGAAATAGACCAAAATAAGATTTTAGTGTCCTGTTAAGTACAAAATTTTGTCCTAGTATGTTTTTTATAACTTTTCCACTTTTCAAACAAAATAAATGAGAATTTAAGAAAGCACCAGATGGATGGGTTTTTTTCACATTATTCAAACCATTTTATTTTCAGTACAAAAAATAGTAATAAAAATCCCCAAAATCAGCTCTTACTAGAAGAAACTGAGGGAGTTGGGTCTATTTATTCTTGAGAGGAGTGAGAGGGGATCTCATTAATGCATATAAATATCTCAGAGATGGGGGCCAAGAGGATGGTGCCAGACTCTTTTCAGTGGTGTCCAGTAACAGGACGAGGAGCAATGGCCATAAACTAAAATACAGGAAGTTCCACCTCAACACGAGGAAGAATTTCTTTACACTGACAGTGGCAGAGCACTGAAACAGCTGCCCAGGGAAGGCATGGAGTCTCTCTGGAGACATTCAAAACCTTGGACATGTTCCTGTGACCCTGCCTTGTCAGGGAGTTTGGGCTGGATGATCTCCTTTCCAACCCTAACAATTTTGCGATTCGGTGAAGTAGTGATTATAGATATTAACACTGAATATGCCTCAGTATGCAGGTACTGACCTAGCACAGCAATTAGAGCTATGAATTGTTATACCTGCACTGTTAAAAAAGAAAGGTCAGGGAGAAGTCCTGGCCCTGAAGCCAGACGGCCTCTGCTGGATTTTATCCATTTGCTAAGTGCTACACAGTTCTGGAACATGTTGTCTGTGTCCACTCCTGTGACCTCTGGATACCACTGTTTTTTTCATGTTCCTTATCTCAAGGTCACAAAAATGGAAGAACTTCTGAAATCACTTGCATCAGTATAATGACAAAATTTTAATAGACATGTTTGTTTGGAATAAAACTAGATTAGAATCCAAAAGAGGAGTTAAGGGAATAAGCATAATTCTGTTATAAAATTGAATCAAATATATTGCAATGCTTTACAGAGGAGAGAAATATCTATATTGCTGTGGAACTAATGAAGGAACCGAATGCCTAGAGGAAGACCTATGGCAGTGACAGAAAGGGTTATTCTGCCATGAGCAATGCTGGAATACTTATACAGCACAGGAGAACTTACTGTTAGGATCATTTCCTCAAATGAACTTGCTCCAGGCAACATATTAAAATTGCCCTAATCTGATTCAATATCCATTAAGAAAAGTAAACAATCCATAGTCTAACATTTCAGATTTCATCCCCCAACTCAAATAATTACCAAACAGCAACAAACTGTAAGTTGCACAAGCACTTGTGTCGCCCCTGCACGTTACAGTGGGTCTACGCTCCACTCTTCCAAGTGCACCTTGTTCTAAGTAGTTTTTGTTTCAAGGTGTCATTCCTCACTTTATACAAGTTGTAAAGGTAATGAGGATCAGAGTTACCTCAGTACCTACCTAAAAGACTGCTTCTGTCTTCACAAGTTCCATATCTGAAAAGTACATATGTCGCTCTTGGGATGAAATCCAGGTTGAGCAGGCCAAGGGAGTTTGGGGTGAGCACTCCTCTCTCCTGGCTGTTCAGTGACACTGCTTCCTTGTAGGCAAACCTCGTGACAGCTTTCCCGGTTGGCTACAGGGAATGCTGGAACATCTGCCATCACAGTATGAACCTAATTTTACAAAAAAGCTCTTCAAATAACCAGCGGAGGAGATGCATAAACTTTCTCTTTTCCAAGATCACTGTTTTTAGGCACTGTTGATTGTGATTATGTTCTTTTAGAGCCTGCACTTTCTCACTCCTTAAGAACTTCTTTCTGCCAGGTTCCCTAGATAAATGACTAAAGTGTTTGCACTAATATTTCCAAGCTCAAACAAGTAGCAAAGTATATTTCAGGCTGAGGAGTTTTATTTTTTGTGCACATTTGCTAATACTTCCCTGTTATTTTTCTTCTTGAGCTTTTATCCAGCGAAGTGGGAATGGACAGGGGAAGACACTCGGCCTTCTCATTGTGTGAAGATTTAATTTCCAAGTAAAATCGGTCTTTGATAAGGTGTCAAGTATGAACTAAACAAACATCATCGCCTTTGAGATGGTTCATCATTTGAGACTTTGAGAGTCAGTCATGCAACCAGAGCCAGCATTATAGGGGTACATTTTAGACTGAAAAACAGAGAGTACATATTTTAGAACATAATATTTATTGAATTGAAAACAAACTATGTTTCTTGGCAAAAGCAAACTGCTAACATTTTAGGAAAAAGGTTTAATTGTTAAGCTGTTACACTGAATCTTCATATTTTCATTTAAAATATGACTTTTAACTTTTTTTATCTGTATCATAATTTCAAATATATTTATGGATTTACAATTATGATCATGGTAAATATTTAAAAGACAAAACATTTTCTACTCCCTGACTGAAGCCACTTTAATTTACACTCGAACTCCTTTTAGTTCATATGGAAGAACTTTGAAGAAAAATAGAAATTTAGGAAATTGGAATGTTGCATCCCAACTTATCACAATGGCCTTCTATTGTTCTTTCAGTTTGCAGTCCTTTACTGCATCAGAGCTGCCTCCTCAGGAATTGTTTAAGTATTACAGTACTTGGGAAGCATTTACTCGTGACTACAAAAAAACCCCAACAGAAACCTATTGCTTAGTTCTAATAAAAACAGAAAATATGTTAAGATAAAGAGATGACAGGAGGCAAGAGGGCAGACAGAAAAACCATGGATCAGCAGAGTCTAAAAAAAAAAACCGCAAAAGGTGATCTAAAAAAGTCAGATGAGAACAAGAATTAATTGGATATGCAGAGAAAGACAAGTAAAAATAGGAAACATAATATGAAGTCTACAAGTTAGTGACTATTTCTCATAATTACAGTAAATTTTCAGAGTAGCCTGAAAGAACAAAAATCTGCTACAAAGATCATGGAGACAAATAGCTTATGTATTATATATATATATTTATAATAATGGGTATCCACTGCTACGTACACATAATACAGTTGAATATCTTAATTAAACAGTTACAAAGGAATAGTTATAGAGGAATGGAAGTCAAGAGAAAATTAAGTATTTTAACACTTCTTTTGGGGGGAATTTTAATCCTTCCATTTAATAACAGGCTATTTGTCCTCAGTCACTTCAGACTTATCAGAGATTTGGAAATCCCAGTTGTATCTTTTTTTTTTTAAACTGCTCATCTGTTGGATTCCTCTCATAGCCAGGTGTGAGGCAGTGAAGCATGGAAATCTGCCTTCTTCTTCACCCTCTAGGCCTCCTGTTTTGTGTTTTCAAGTATTTTAAAGGGATTTCTGTTCCTGCTAGTCACATGGTTGATTTCCCAAAGCATTTAGTGCATTTCAAAGGTGAATGCATAAATCACCAAAGAGATTTTTGTGGGAAATGCAATTCCATATATAAGGTGCACTGGTGATGCCAGCTGGCTGTCCAGATCTACTGCACTGCATACCATTTGCAGGATTTTACTAAAGAGCTTATTGCCAGAGGTTTTCTTCAGCTACCATTTCCACTCCCCTATCATATGAATTTGTAAAAACAAAGGTGAGTGGTTTAGGCGTAAAAATTAGGCTTTGAAATAAATGCATAATAAATCTGAATTGCATAGTGAAAAATATTACCTTGTTAATTCTTACTTTCACAGTCTCATCATGTCACAAAAGAAAACCCTGATGACTGTTCTTGTTCTAGATTTATCCTCTGAGGTTTTTTTCCTTAGTCTGGAATTTGCATTTATCTGTTTCTGTGACTGTCACAGGCCCTTGGTTCTGCCTTCAAAACTCTTTTGCATAGTGTCCTGGAATGGCACTGGTCTGTGCTTCTGTCACAGCTCTGCATAATTCATAATCCTGGCATCCACCTCCTGAACAGTAATGGAAAATATTCTGAAGATTAGTGGTTCCATCTACCCAAGCTCAAGTCACTGTTAAATTAGGAATTTTCAGATGGTTCCTTGAAATTGATTTAAATATGGATTTTCAAAAATATTTAGATGGGGAATCCCTATCATGCACATTGTGATATTTTTAAAAGTCCCCGGGCATATTAGTTTTCAAACACTTTATGACAGTTTAGGCTTTGGAAATCTTATTTGGCAGATGTTTTTATGGGTATCTAACTATCTGGAGTGCTCCAAGGCATTTTTTAGGAGCATTTGCCTGAACATATAAAAATGTGGGCCTTGCTAGCACAACTGAAGAAATAAGCACATCAAGTGTATTTGCAGTCACTTCTGCTGACTATCAGATCCTCAGTGTGGTGACACAGTAACAATGTCACTGTACTCTATATAAACTCTCTGACTGCTGAGCTTGTGACGGATGCAGTCATAGCAACGTGCCATGACCCTTATTTAATCTTCCTCACTACTTGTGAAGCGTTCCCTGCTATTTCCAGAAAATAACTGTAAATTATTTGCGATTAATTTTTTTTTTAAACGAAATATTACATTACGAAACACTCTTTTAGACAGATATGAGCTTCCATATATCAGAGGCAGACATTAATTGGTCATTTGTACTAATATGTGAACATATGGATTTCTTCATATGGCATTCAGCCTTTGTATTTTAAAGATTCAAGCCCATATGGATTTTAATTTTTTGATGAAAAAAGAAAATATGTGAAACATGTTTAAATGTGCTATGTTTCACTCTGATATAAATATGAAATCAGACTCACTGGAGCATTTTTGTCTGACCTTGGCCAGATGAGCCTCAAATCAAGATCTCTTTGGTGCTGAAGCATAACAGTTACTCCTTCCCAGTATTCGTTGCAGTGAAACCACTGCAAGAGGTGGCAAAAGCTTCATTAGTTGACCCTTACCATGACATAAAACACTCTCTGTTTCATTAAGCTCAACTGGTGTAGCAGAATGTTTCCTGGAGCTCACTGTGGAATTGTACTGTTATATATCATAAGAAGCAAATATAAATTTTGTGACCGGATCATTCAGATTTAAGAAAATTTGACTTCAGGCACTCTGGACTGAAGAGATACAGTGATTTTTTGGGGCTTTTTAGAATATTTTTTCCTTTGGTTCCTCTACTCTTTCAGCTTATCTCTTAATACTAAAACAGTTATTTATTAAATAATATTATCTTTACATTTAGCAGAAAAACAGAATCAACTCATGAGTTGTCCTAGTTTATTTTCTTTTACAGAGCTATTTTGTAATATTGCTACTAAAACCAAAGTTAAAAGCATTAGCTCCTCACAATCATTTGCTGGGAAAAAGGAAAACCCTAATATTACCAGAAGACGACTTTTTCTGTAACTAGGAACTTAAATCTCTGGACAAAAATACTGCTCTGAGGAGTAATTTTTTTCCTAATAGGATCTCAGAGATCCCTATTCACATCAAAATCCTGTCTTGAGAGCTATAGAGGGATACTAATATTATACAGAAGAAAAACATCTTTCACCTCTGTCTGCAAATCTTTCTGTCTCAGCGGATTCCTTTATGCATAGTATCCTGTCTTATTTCTCTGGAGTAAAACACTAATTTATTCTATGCAGAAGACTCACAGAGAAAAGGAGATCTTAAGTAACTTTAAAATGCCTCTTTCAATACACCTAAAACATCAATCTACTGAAAAAGCCTGTTAGCTCTGCCCAGCAAAAATGCCATTTGTGTGGGATCGTGTCTCCATCTGTTGTGGAACTCTGTTAGTAGTGATAGGATAAATAATATAAGATGTACCGGTACTCTTAACTACTGACGAATGGAAACAGGCTGGTAGTTTTAATCTAAATATACACATACACACCTTCTCTGCAGAAACAGGAAATGCTTTACATAAACATGATTTGAAACAGACATGCTTTAACAAATCCCAGTTTATTAAAATGCTTATAATTTATATTTCTTTGCTAAGAAATAGCTGTTGACCCACCAAATTACTAACTACTTAGATAAGCTCATACTTAGGGAAGCAGATGGCACCTTCTCCTTCTCATCTGAAAAGCCAATTTCTGCAAAACACATATGACTTGGCCAAACAGAGGGCAGCATATTGTGTGTAAGGCAAGTGAATGCTGACTTCAGATTTTCCCGACTCCTGATGCTCATTGCCTTGTTTTCTCTTTTCCAACAGAATGTGGTACTGTTTACACCTGAGCTTTCTCAGTGCTCCTTCTGTAAGGGAGGAGTAAATCTGTATTTTCACTGACCCGTAGTTTAGTGGGCCAATCCCATCCTGTAACTCAGTTTTTAAAGACGTTTTCCCCCCCCACACACTCACATTTAGTGCCTTTATGTTTCTGTTCCTCCAAATATATAGTCACATATCTACTCCACAGTTAGCTCCTTGGTTATACATGCTGTAATACGTGCTCACATTTTGATTTCTGTATGAGTTGAAACATAGAAAATCTGTTTTCACGGATGCATTGTTGACAGCCTCTTCCACGCAATCCTTTTTCTGAATATTTCATATCTGATTTTCCTTCATATGTTGACACTAAAAAGACATGAAACCCCACATTCCAAAGGCCAGCAGTCGTTCTACCATAGATTTCTTGACAGTCCCTGACATTGCTGCAGGATTCAGATAACATCTTACACAGCTTGATGGTCTTTTTATGCCTTGAGAAATGTCCTAATCTCTTGTATTTGTGTTAGGTCATACAGAATCATTTACTCCACTTGAGTCTTTCCTGTGAGCTCAGTGATTTGTTAAGCCAAATTAGCATCCTTCCCACTTGTACAGAACTGCTCACATCAGCTCCTTGTTGTAGCTTTGATCTGTTTAATAAAAGACTTTGAAGAAATTGGAAGTGATTATTTAAATACTAATACTACCAAGAATAATTATTGTTAATAATAGCAATAATAGTATTACTAGTATTAATAGTAATAATAGTAATGTTAGTAACAGTAAAAGTAATAATAGTATATCTATTTGAAATTTGAACAGCACTGCTCAGGAAATTGTCACCAGTTTGCTTAGAGAGCTACATGAGTATGGCTATCAATCACCTATGAGTCTTTTCTCATTGCAGTCTTCACACAGTGTCAGCAATTATAAAGGCAGCTAACAGGGAAGTATTTCCACAGACCTGAATATATGCTCCGGAAATAAATATCATCGGAGAAATCTGTGAGAATTTGTTAGTGTCTAATAACTTAGAAACAAATTTACCTTAAAGAAGAATAGTCTTATTAATATCTTATGTTTTCAGGAACAGTAAAGGGAATGATATATTTTGCTTTTTCTGAGATATCGATAGTATGAAAAAGATATTTATCCAATTTGATTGTTGATTGAATAACTCAAATCTGCTGCGGACAATATTTTCTAATAATAGAAGCTAAGAATTATAAGGTAGGAATAGAGGATCTCTAGCTTGTATGTGTATAGCAATTTGCCATAGAAAAAATTGCACAGATACTTAAGCATCACTATGCAAAAGTTCTCCAAAGCTAATTTCTACAACAACGAGAGTTCAAAACCCCATAAAATTAACAATGCATTCTGTACAAATTATTACTGTGGTGAAATAATGGTAACACTGAAGTCAACTTATAGCTGGTGGTTAATGATTGTAACTTTATCCCCTCTTGGAATAAAGACCTGCTTTTTCATTTCAACTTTTCACATTTTTTATTAATATCTAAGGAACAATTTGTATGCTGCAGAATGTTCTACTCCTACATATACAGACTTAATATTACCATCATGTTACTTAAGCAGTGGCAAATGTAAAGCTGAATTAGGTCCAGATTTTTTTGATAACGGGAAATTTTTTATGAAAAAAGCACAAAGTACAAAAAACCCATGATGGTGGCATGTGTACAAACACATATGAACATGTATAGAAATTCAAGAAAAAAATAATGAAAAATACTGAACTCAACCTCAGTCACTCAGATACTCCTTTTCTTAATATACAGATAAATTTATTTCTTAACTTGCACCTTTAAATTCCTTAGTTGTTCATGATGTAGAGGAAATATTTTCAGTTGTGAAAAAGCCACACTTAATTTCCACTTATACTTGGAGGCCAGTAAGCAGTTTGACTGTTGTTATTCCAGCAGAGATGATAGCACAAGTTCCCTTATAAAGACAAGCTCATATTAGGACTTAATGGGTTTTATCACTGCAGAACATGCAGTCCTGCATAAGGTTCGTTCCTTGGAGAAACAATGTTCTTTTCCAGTGACTGCAGACCTAGGATCACATTCCAGAATCTAAACTCATAAATCAGAAAAGAATACTTCTTTATATTCATTCTGCCAGACAACATAGATCAAGAACTGCTTTAAATCTTGTAAGCTGTAATAAGTTCAGCACTCTAGAGTCCTGTCTCCTTTCTGTCTCAGTCATTTGGTTTAAATTTGCTATTTATTTTCAGCTTTATATTGCAATCAATAGGAATACATTTATTGAATATATAACGTTAGCATCCTCACACCTTCAAAAAATACTATAAAAGAGAATTTTTGTGTGTTTTAACATTCAATTTCAAATGCTAAACTTAAACCTCCATGAATATATCTCAAGTCATACTAAGACCTATTTTACCTTACCACAGCTGTCTAGTCTCCCTCTGCTAGCAGCAGAAAAAACACAGCCATTTTCAAAAGGAATTAATCCTTTTCTATTAATCCCACCTATTGAAGTGTCAAAGGCAAATGGAACAAATTACTCTCTAGAGAACTTCTTTCTATCCACTGCCTGTAGAAGAAATCTAGACAAATTAGCCTAGGTTGCTTCTCAGAGACTAATTAAAGATTTAAATTTATACCACCCCTACATGCAATTTATTGCTTTTAGCAATCGTGCCTTTACTCCTTTCCATGCTTGTGCTGTGCAAAACTGAGGCAGAAAAAAACTTACCTGCTACAAGCTGACTATCCAAACCAAAAAGTCCTTTTTATTAGTTGCCATTTTATTTTTAAATAATTTTAAAATAATAATAATAATAATAATAATAATAATAATAATAACAATAACAGTAACAATAATAATAATAATAACAATAACAGTAACAATAACAATAATAGGATAGTAACCCCAAAGAGTGATATGGAGCCAGGACTAAAGAGTAAATATGTTTCCATGACACTTAAATGCAAGATTAAAAGAAGTAGTGCCCACTAGTGATTAGGAAAAACAAAACATGGCTGTTTTCAAGGGTAATCTAAAGCTGTATGGGCTATGTTAACAATACAATGCCAAAAAAAAAACCAAAAAAAAACCCAAACATTTGTCACATATCTTCACATGCAGCCAAGTAGTTGTGCTGAGTAAACTGCATTAGGGTTTGTCTTTCGTTCCGTCTAAAACACGTGAAAATGATAGTTTTCAATCTTCACAAGTTTACATCTAAGACATTCCAAGAAACCTTAATGATTGACTGCTTCTGTCTGCTTTGCACTGACAGAAGAGTATAGAAACACTGTAAAACATGAATAGCTGAATTTTCTTTCCTGTAGTCAAAATATTTTCTACTGCCTACATTAAATAACACTTTTCAGTACATCGCCTTGAAATGGTTTTTGTGCCAGGAAGATTTCCATAAAAATGAAAACGGGCTTGTAATAGTTGCTTAGAAAAGAAACCTCTCTTATCAAATAATGATACTGGTAGGAAATGTTCGAAGTTGTTGCGTGTGTTCTGCTGACTCATATCACACCACTGCAAGTGACTTGTTACAGGAGGCAGGATATGAGACAGAGAGGAAAGTGCGAATAAGATTTTTAGGAATTCTCTCTCCTCTAGCTCTTTTAAAACTAAAACTGTCTCAGCTGATTGTTTATTCTTCCATCTCAACTAAAATGATGGATTGGAGACAGACAAATACCCCTATATTTATTGTTGCTGCCCACTTTGAAACCATCTTACAACTGGCTGCAGTGAAGCTTTTCTTCCTTTCACAAGGAAGAAGTACATTAATCCCAACCTTAACATCAGAGGAATCATTTGAGTAGTTTAATAAAGACAAATATTATTGATATGGTTTTAATATCTTTTGCAGGTAACTTGTAACTTTTTCTTTAGTCTAAGCAGCTATCATGGGTTGTTTGAATGGCTGTAATGTGAATTTACAGCAGAATGAGACTTTTTAGCTTTTGCTCTCCTGATCAGATATAGAGAGAAAACACTTCTGATAATAGCCTACTTCTCAAACTTTGTGCTTCATTCCACGAAACTGCATAAACAAAGGAAGGCTCTTAGGTTTCTGATAATGTTCAAATAAACAGCAACGAGAAAAAGATCAATTGGAAAACTGAATTATCAAGTTTAAAACATACTAGAATATCTTTCAGATGTATTTCATGTCAGCTAAAGGAGCTGATTCTTGTGTAGCTCTTATCCCTCTTGAAATGCAAAATTATTATTCTGAGATGCAGATAAGATGCTGAGGCCAGACCACATGAAGGAGAAACAAAGACAAAAAGGAATTAAAAAAGAAACAGCTGAAGGTTTGGGTTCAAACCTTCCAACCTTAAAAAAAGAAAAGAAAATATAAATAAAGCCAATGAACTAGAGCGGTGTCACCAAGATTTTGCTTGAAACTAGGGGATATCAGTCACTCTGTTTAAGCCCAGCTCGCTCACCCCCTCAGTTATTGCAGGGTTACCAAGTACAGAGACAGGTTTTCAGGCAGTTTTTCTCATCAGAAACACAGTAAGTCAGTTTGTCTTGAATGCCTGGGTTAATGTAAAGAGTTGGTGGCCGGAGAGTTCAGCACCAGTTTCAGAAAATTCAAGCTCTACATTCAAAGCATGTTTGTTTCACTCCTGCAAGCAGATGCACGCAGGAAGTGATTATATTTACAAATCGAACAGAATTTGGCCTTTAATATTGCACTGTGTTAAAAGAAGTCCAGTCAGTGTAAAGACAATGGAGAATTTCTGGAATCTGAAGGAACACTTTTTTCTATATAATTTTCTTAAGATTGGGCAGATATTCAAAATTACACCTATTAGGAATGTTAACTTTCTAACCATACACTGTACAGCAGTGCTGTGAAGAAACAGAGATGCTGCCAAGAGCTTCAGGCTAAATTATTTTGGATCCTAAGTCCTCAGGAGGCTTCTGTTCTGAAACGCTCCACAGAGCTGGCAGGACAACCAAATAAAATAAATCAATAAACTCTTAGAGCTGGTTTTAATTGAAAACTATTAACATTTCAGAAAAGTATAGGGACATGAGCAATTTAAAAATAATGTAGTAGAAAAAATACACAAACGAAGCAATGCAATAAAAAATACTGAAAGAAAATCAAAACAACTCAGTTTAATTCTGGCAAAATATCAAAATGACAAGAATAAAATTTAAAAAGTCCTGACAACTGTGAAGAATGTGAATGTATAAAGTATGAGGAAATATGGGACACTAACAAAGGTTTATTTCAAAAACCTTGAATGTTATCAACGTTGTATGAACACATTTTAACAATATTTCTACAAATGCTTATATTTGCTTTAGAAATTAAAAGAAAAGCTAGCTGAGTTGTCATGGTTACTGCCCCACAGATATAGCACATCAACAGTGGTGTTAGCTTTTTCTATCTGTTTTTTTTTAATGTTACAACAGTTAAGACATAAGAGGAAATACTATTTTTAATATTCTGTTTTCTGACTGACAATATGCCTTGAGCTCTTGCTATCCTAAGAAATCAATGGCAGGGAGTCAACATTCTGATCCACTCATATTAATGCATTCAGATATGTAACTCATTCTTGGTGTTCATTCTGAATACAATGGAAAAGGGGGAATATCCTCCTATTCATCTGATAATAAAATATTGTCTTTAATGGCATAGGCATAATCTGTCTACAATCTTTCCAGTATGTATATATTTAAGAATATTTGCATTTCTGCAAATCCCTTGTGGACAGTTTTCCCTTCTATTCAAAGTAAAAGGTACTCATCAATTTTTCCAAATTCAGCTCTGCTCTGGAGAGAGGAGGAGGATTTTCAGGCAACACCTCTCTCCTTGTCTCACAGACTACATCTATAACCAGATGTAAGGAATTTAATGCAAGATGGGGGAGTACCAATGAGATATTTCATCATCAAATAATGAGGAGCTCCTTAGTAGGATAAACACTCAGAGGAATTTAAAGCAGATTTCAAATAGAAACCAAAATTCTTTTCATTTGTGTCTCCCACTTGCTTTCTAGTAATAATAGTAATTAAGATTTTTAAAACCTACTTTTTCTTACAAGACATCGTTGATCTCAGGTAAGGTAGCGAGCAGTTCATTGGTGTGGCCTCTTGGCACACCCCTGGTGAATTTCTAACCTCACAGCCCAGCTGAGTCTTTGCCTCCTAAGCACTGTTTGGCTTAGACTTGTTTTAATAAAATGACTACTTCATCAGCATTTATAATATTTGCATAAACAGAAAATTGTATCTTTCAGCACCACAATATTACTAGCAGTACAAATAACTACTTAACTTCTCTTATTGTCCTAGAGATTATCACTGCTGAGATAGGTACTTGTTAAATGGTTACGAATCTTTATACATTTAAGAGTTTCCCATTAGGCATTGTTTTAAAATTGTACTTAACACGGATAAGGATAAATGCAAGCCTTTATTTATATATCCAGAACAATCAATCCTGTTCCAACTAAATGTAAAAATCATAGATGAGAAAAATATCTTTAGATAACCCTGCAGACTGTAAACTAGAGTTGGTCTTTCACCTGTATTAGTTTGCTTTGTGAGGAGGTGGTCATCAAGAATTGAGAATTCACACAGTGATAGTCCTCCTTCTCCTCCAAGAAATCTATTTTCTCTCATGGTCAATCTTCCCTTCAGCACCTGCCAGGGGTCTTACCCAGGTGCTTTCACCCCAGAACCATCATATCCTCTTTTAATGGGAATGAGAGGTTTTCAATTCCATAGGTATTACTTTGTTAGAGTGGAAGCTCTCCCTTCTATTGTTAGATTTTCCTTTTCACTAGAATGAAAGACTTGGTATTCTTCACTGAGAAATGCTGAACTTCACAGAAGGTATCAATCTGTACATTAAAAACATACTTAATATAAACTCGCAGCCATATGAATTATATGCAGATTACCAGGAATACTTCCTTAGTACAGACATCGTGGCAATCAGCCACGCTGAAATGACTCATCCCCAGCCAATTCCTCTCGGCTTATTGTGACAGCAAGCAGTTGTATTTCTCCAGACAGAAGTGTTTTTCTGCAACTTGCAGACTATTTGCATCAGAAGCAGTTTCTACACTCCCACTACTTCAAGCACGTCTAACAGAGGACCCCAGGAATTAGATGCCAGCTGGCCGGATGCCATATTTAAGTTAAGCAAATTTTAATGAAACTATAGCAAGGAGATCTATTTCAGGGCCAGTTGGCTGTTGCAACTACAAAACCTGTGACCTTAAAGCAAGTATTGTTAGGACAAGAAAATGAGTATTTACAACCCCCCATTTTCAGTCCCATTGATTCATGGTGGGAAACACTGTCCTTGACAGAATCTGCCAAATCAGGTAGTAAAACAGACTGTGCAGCTTGGATTCATGATGTATTGATACTGTATCTAATTCAAGCTGCTATTTGTAATTAAAGCATAATTGTCAGTAATCATAAACATTTGAACAATTCCTTTTATGACATGAAAAATATTCTTTAGAAGAGACATCTGAAATTCGAGCTTCCTTATTCTCTCTCTTTCCTTCCTCTCCACCCATAAGTTTGAGTAGGGATATTTAATCAACTAAATTACAATTTAATTTCCCAGTGTGAACTATTCATTTAAGATTTAAGTGTTAAACCGCATTTTTCTCTATGCACTTCCAATTCCACAATTTCATTTCTTTTTTGTGTCTGATGGGGAAAAAAATCCCAAACCCAACCAAAACCAAAATATCACTCTCTCCAAATCATTTTTTTTTGATTTTCCATCTTCCAAACACTTTAATCACCTTCTAATGCCATAAAAAAATCCATTATGATTTTACATAAGAAAGAATTTCCCTTGTGTTGATCTTGAAACGCTGAATCCTATATCACAAACAAAGTCAGCTTATATATATTTGATTGAAATTAGTTACTTCTACGAAACTGAAAAATTTTCACTTTTATCAGTAAAAGTTCACAGTAAAGCTTTTGAGGAATGCAAATCAGTTTATAAATCTACAGTATGCTCATACAAGATGAAATAAATTATTCTACAGATACAGTCCCCCTTAACAGAGAATAGCTTCACTTCAAGAACCAATAGAGCAGATGACAATAAACGTAATGTCCCTATTCCAAGAAATGGAACATTTCACACAATTAGCTGCTGTACTCAACATTATTAGCTGTGACACATGAGCACTGCTACCCAAAATACTATAGTAAAGGGCAATAGAGATGGTTATTCTTCTCCTTTCAGTAATTTTAATATTTTGAAATGTTCTGTGAAATTAGAATTAAAAAGTAAAAATAAAATCTAAAAATGCTTATGACATGAGCCAGAAAATGTAATGAATAAAACGAATGTTAATACTTTGACAAATTTCAAAAATTAAATACAAGTTGAACATTAAAATATATTACACATTGAACAGCCTAAATGAGTTTTTGCACCCTTCTACAGTTTCGCTATTATTTGGAAAGGATTTTGACTACGAAAAACTGTCTTTTCAGATGGAGAAAATTCCTCTGATTATGGCATATATGAGACACCCTACTTAGAAACTTTTAATGCATTCTTTATTCACCATAAATAGCCCAACAACGCTGAACAATAAAACCATCACTTATCGCTTCTAGCACATCAAACTATTTTCCTTTTTTTTTTTTTTTAAACTAAGCACAATATTTGGGAAAAAAACCCTACAAACTGATTTGTTGCTACATCATTGAAAGATAATATATTTATCTGGAATTCCAGATTGTCGTGGGTTGACAGGTTTCTAGGTGAATTTCACCCTGCCAGGTCCTGTAGAGTGGCAGGGTGTCGTGGGCCAATGACATTTAAGGTACGCCCTCTGTGAGATACAGTATTTAAGGAGCTGGACACTGGGAACTTCCTCTTTGGCTTCCGGC